>NJES01000166.1:0-31040 GCA_002591395.1 Ophiocordyceps camponoti-rufipedis | reverse complement strand
GCTGCTGCTGCTGCTGCCCCTGACCCTGCTTCACCTCAGACTCGTACAGCTCAAAGCAAATCTGCGAGAGGTAATCGAGTTCCGGAATCGTGCTTCGCTTGATCTTGGTCTCGATGCCGCCCTCGATGATGCAGTTGAGCAGCGTGTAAATGTGAGATTCCTTGGTAAAGTAAAAGAAGGATTTGGCATCGTTGGACGCCTGCATCTCCTCCAGGTCCTGCACAATCTCCTTGAGCAGCGGCAGAGACGTCAGGAGCCCAATCTCGAGCTTCTCGCTGTCCGAGATGCCGTATTCCTGCGGGCAGATAAAGTCAAACAGCACCTTGGCCAGCCGGTACAGCTCCTGCAGCGGCTCGTTCCGCGGGTCCACCTTGGCCGCCGTCTTGTGCGCCGTGCCCTTGTAGAGGCGAAAGTACTGCTCGGCCGCCGTGTCTTCGTGCTGGTGTCTCAGGTTGTTGAGAAAAGAGCGTCTGCGGAAGAGCTTCCGGACCGTTGCCCCCCGGCTGCTTGGATCCGTCCTGTCCAGGCCATAGTCCCCCTTGTCGTCCTTTTGCTGCTCCTCGACCGCCCGGTTGTCGTCGGCCGTCGTCGACTTGAGCGAGTACTCCTCGTCCAGCATGGCCTTGGGCGGCGTAAAGACCCATTCGAGGAACTGCCGGTTGTGAAGGGCGTCAAACTTCATCGTGTCGTACAGCTCCGAGATCTTGCTGGGATCCACCTTGTCGCCATCGCAGAACTCGGCAAACAGCTTCTCCCATCGCTCGCGGAAGAGGTCGGCGTCCTCGCCGCTGCACCATCGCGACTGGATGCCGTTGATGCCGTTGGCGTGAGATACGGCCGATGAGAGCGATGTGTTGGAGCCCTCGGCCGTCAGCTTCTCCGTGCTGGCGTTGGAGACGGAGCTCAGCGAGGTGCCGTTGCCGCTGCGAATCTTGCCATAGTTGTAGTGCATGACGCGTCGGTGAAAGTTCATGAGCTGCACCACCCTCGTCTGCACCTCGGACGGCTCCGGCATGTTCTCCGGCCAAGCGAACTGGGCGGGACGCTCATTTCCCTTGCGGAGGAGGCCTTTGAGCTTCTTCTTGACCTTGTCCGTCTCGTCCTTGGCCGCGTTGGAGTCGTCCAGGAGGTTCTTGCGGATCGTGATAAAGTCCTCGGGTATGTCCTTTCTACCCAGAAACGAGGCGGCCCAGATCTGAGCGCTGGCAGTGACGCGCCGCTCCGAGCTGCTGAAGACGTGTACCTCGTCGAGCACGTCCCTATTGAGCAACATGAGATCGTTGCGCATGTTCTCACCGAGTTCCTGCGACTGATATCGCGCCGAGTGCGTCGGTTCGCCGCCCCATTTGACGATGAGCTGAAGCTTGTCGAGAACCAACCGTTCCTCGGCCGCTGTGAACTTGGACATGGTGACGCCAGACAAGGAATCCTGCCTCTTAGGGGGTTTGCGTCGCCCATCGCCCTCTCCGCCCTCGTCCACGCCCTCGGCATTCGCGGCTCTGACATTGTCACCCGCCTCAGAAGTATCCGGTGCGGGCCGAGCCTCTGGTTTGTTGCGAAACATGGGCTTGATCTGAACCTTGGTCCCCGCCCAGCTGCCCTTCTTGACGAGCACGTTACGCAGTGCCTTGAGTTTGACTCCGTCCTCGATGCCCTCTTCGAGCGCCACGTCGACGGCTTGGATGACGCTCGCCAGCGCCGCTTCCCCTATGAGCAGCACTTCTTCTTGATGTCCCTTGAGAAGGGCGATGAAGGGCTCGGTGTGAAACGTAAACTTGTACTTTTGCTTGGGCGTGCGATCGGCATGACGTATGACGCAGACCATGCCTTTGAGCTTCCAAGAGTGCTTCGGCGGCGGAGGAGCAGCCATAGCCTCTTCTTCCGGTGGCTGGGCGTTTGACGCGTGAGCGGCCGCAGTCCTGATGGAGGAAGAGGCCGAGACGGACCCGGCCGACATCACTTCCGGGGGCGGCGGTGGCAGCACGGGGCTCGTTTCTGTGCTCTGCGTCGACGAGTTGAGGGCGCTCTCGGCCTTGTTAGACGCTGCCTCGCTCGCAGCCCGGGTCGAATCAGTATGCTGCGACCCCTGGGAAAACACGCCGGTTCCGCTAGCTGCTCTCGACGCCGATTGAGAGCCGCTGCTGGTTCCGGGTGGCTGCTGTTGGTCGCGATCCTTCATGGCCTGTGCGGCTCGAGCCAGCGGATCAATGTCCGAAAAGGCTGGTGACGGCATCGGCGGAGTGACGCCTCCCCTACGCAGCCTTTCCTTAACAAACATATCTTTGAGAATATTCGCGCAATGATCGTAGTAGTCGTCGTTGTCCTTGACGAAGCTCCATCCGTTGACATCAATGACATAGCTCTTGCCCGACGCTCGCAGCAAGTCGAAGCCGCAGACGCGTTGGCCAAAGGTGGTCGATATCTTGCTGGCAACGTCCTTTTCCTCAGCGCTCAAAGCAGTTACGTAGCGCAGCTCTTTCCCGTGCGTGTTGCGCCTGACTATACCATCGACGACGGGGGACTTGCGTGTCTCTGCGTGGCAGTAATGAGGCCCAACGGTGTAGGCCTTGACGTCTTCCGCATTATCGACTTTCATAAAGCTTTCATAGATGTAGCTGCTGCCGGGTTCCGAGATGGCTCTGGGTACGTTGAGGTCGGGCAGATAGTCGGAGCTCTTGTTGCCAATCTTCCGGAACAGCTTCCTCGCGCCGCCGCCGGAGCTCTTTGGAAAGTAGATGATGATGTTGTGGTCTTCGCCACTGGTAGGTTTCTCCACGAATGGCTTCCGGAGCAGGGCACCATCCACGCTCAACACATCGCCATCGTCGATGAGCTCGACATGCCGCGGCACTGGCACCCCTTGAGCCTCCGTGGGAGTTAGGCAAATCCCAGAGATGTCCTTGATGTGCTTGGACATTTCGGGGGTCAAAATCGCGGGGCCGCCATCCCGGCTCACCTCGAGGCGCTTGGGGGTCCGAACCTGGATCTTATCAAGAAGCCGAAGACAAACTCGCCTGTCCCAAAGAACCTGCTGCATGGGAACATCGTTGACAGAGAATGGCTTTCGGGCCTTGACGTAGGCGATGGCCTTGTCGAGAGGAAAGCCGTCGGAGTAAAATGATATGAGATAGTCACTATGAGGCATTAGCGAGAAGAATCTTTTTCCCAAGGTCCGAGCTGGCAACTCACCACATTGGCCAGTTCTCGACCGCTGAGTATGAATATTAGCATGGTTGGAAGGATTACCGGTGTGAAGTTGACGAACCTTCATCAAGAATGACCTTGTCGCCAAAGACAACCACGTCGAATTCACGATTCGCGATGAGACGGTTGAGTATGTTTCTGCTCGGCTTACTTCTGGCCTTGACGTCAAGGGCGCAAATACCAATGACCCCCCATGGAGCCGGCTTCGCTACAAGGGGATCAGGACTGCCACGCAAGCCCGGCGATTCGCATGTCAAACAGGGCTCACCTTCTTCCTTGTCGCGGTATTGGGGACCACGATCACTGCTTGGGCTGTGGCTGCTGGCGGCGGTGCTACCACTGAACCTCCTCTTCGCCCTACTGCGGGAGCGGTCAGGCTGGGGGCGTATGGCGGCGTCGTTACGCTGGTTGCGTCGCATGAGGTCAAGGGGCTGGACGAGATGGTGCTGCCCCTGGACGGGCGAATTGGCGGGTGCGCCCGGGTCGGCAGAGGAAGATGTCGGGCTCTTGCCGGCGGCCATGATGTAGCTCGGGACGGAACGCGGCGGATTTCCGATATCGGCCTGCGGAGACGAGACGACAAGGCTGCGGGCCGAAGCAAGCGAGTTGGCCGACAGACGCCTTGACTGAATCTCGGAAAAGGACGGACGGGCTGCCAGAGCAGGCTCGGGGAGGGAGGCGAGGTCCACGGTGGACAACGGACGGGGCCTAGGCGTGTCGATGTCAGGGCTAGCGGACACGGCTTCCTCGCTCCAGTCGTCCGAGACGCTGCTATTGGGGCGGCGAGACCTCGAGGCCCTCAGTGGGGAGTGGTGGGGGGTTGCGGAGGCGACGCTGGTGCGTTCAGCGTTGACGTGGGAGAGGCCCGGTTCAGCGTAGCGACTCTTCCTACTGGCAACAGAGCCGGCGGCCGACGAGGAAGAGATGCTGCGGGCGCGGGACGAGTGCTGACGGGGAGGAGGAGGAGGAGCGTCGGTGGAGCCGTCATCGTGGCAGCCGTCGTCGGGAGTGGCGACGTCCATCATGGGAGCAATGCGCTTGACCGGTTTGGCCAGTGGCCTGTGGGCCGTAGCCTCGGCCTGCAGAAGGAGAGAATGGAGGACTCGGAGCTGTCGACGATGATCGTCATCGCCCGCAGATGATTGGCGTCGAGGTCAAGATGGAGGTCAAGGTCAAGGGCGAGGCATTTGAAAAGTCTGCTGGCCGACTCGCCGAGGGAGGTACGCGTCTTGTCGCGTCCCGCGTGCTGCCCAGCCTTGTACCTCAGAAACAACACCAGCCATGACCCTTGACCACGATTCAACCTTTGTCTCGGCAGGTTTTGCGCATCGATAGACTCACACTACTGATACATACACCGAGCTCGCTGCATCCGAGTTCTGACGTGATCCCGTGCTCTCTTCACGTTGCATTCGTCCGATCCGCCTCTGCCCTTTGAATACCCGATATCCTCAACCGCCGCGCTATCGATAAGCTGCGGCAGAAACCCACCAATCTGCCCCTCACCGCCCAAATTTTTCATCCATGGCGGCTGACCGCGTCTCTTCGCCTTGCCATTGATGATCGCCATCATGTCGCCCTCCCCAGTCGACGGGCCGCTGCCGAAGCGTCGCCGGACCTGCACCAGTGTCGTGTCTACCGGTCAGGATAGAAAGACGTCCCGCATCTTCGCCCCTTTCAGAGTATGCCCTGCCCTTTACCGGTTGTCGCCATGGTCTAATGCGAGATACAATAGACCGTGGGCCTTGTGTCTCCGACCTGCGTTCCTTTTACGTCTACTCCCCTCGGGAAGACGACTTTCCAGATAACAACGTCCGTCGGCCGGGCTCTACAGACTTATGACTTGCTGCGCGGCCTTAACCTCGTCTTCGTTACCCGGCCGCAAACTCCAGTCGATATCACGGCCACCGTTGCCTGGAGAGGCAAGATCCTTGCAGCATGGGGCGGAGCGAAAAAGTCCGAGCCTCAAGGCCTTTGGGTCTTTCAGCGCGGCAAAAAAGTCGACGAGTTGAAGCTGCCGCCCGATATGGCTGAGCCCGTCAAGCAAATTGTTACCTTCGGAAAGTGGCTCATCGTCTGCGCCATAACGAGAGTCGAAGTTTTCAAGTCTGAAAGTCTAGAGCATTACACCACAATCCACACCATGCCTGCTGCTGAGGCCGGCAACGAAATCACCGGCGGCGTCACCACTATGCCGACATTTCTCAACAAGATCTTCCTGGGCCGTGGAGACGGCAAGGTTGAGATGTGGAACGTCAAGACGGGCAAGCTAATCTATACATTTATGCCCGCCTCCCCCGATTGCGGCTCCGTGACGTGTCTGGAACCCAGCCCGGCGCTGTCTCTCATGGCAATTGCCTACTCCGAGGGCTTGTTAATTATCATTGACATCCTGACCGACAAGCCTCTTCTGCAAGTTGAGGCGGGGAACTCGGACGCTCCCGTCAACTGCATCTCCTTTAGAACAGACGGCACAGGAGCCGGATCTGACGGCAGGAAAGATGGCGTCATGGCCACGGCCACGGCCGCCAGTGGCGATGTCACCTTCTGGGACTTGAACGGCGGCGGTCGCGTTATGGGCGTTTTGCGCAGCGCTCACAATCCGCCATCTCGCGACGGTCGTCTGATTCCCGGGGGCTTGACCAAAATCGAGTTTCTGCCTGGTCAGCCGGTCATTGTCACCAGTGGCCGCGACAACTCTCTCAAGTCATGGATCTTTGACAAGACGCCCTTTACTACCGTGCCGAGGATACTGCATTCGCGCAGTGGCCACGCTGGTCCCGTCAACTGTCTTCATTTCCTGCCATCCGACTTTGACGGCTTTGAGGCCGGAAACAAGTGGCTTCTCAGCGGAGGAAGAGACAGGAGTCTCTGGGGATGGAGCTTACGCCGCGACGGTCAGAGTACGGAGCTCAGCCAGGGCGCCATCCGCAAAAAGGCCGGCAAAGTTGGCATACTCGCCGCCAACGCACTGGCACATGGCCCCGTATCAACGCTGGAGGATCTCAAAGCCCCTGAAATCACCTGCATCGCCACCTCGCTCAATCGTGACGGCGGAATCGGCGCCATGCCTGGGAAGCTACCTATCTGGCAAAAGGGTCAAGGCCGACCCAAGGCTACCGACGCGGAGGTGAGCGGAGCCACGGGTTGGGAAAGTGTTGTCACGGCGCACAGGGGAGACTCCTTTGCTCGAACCTGGTTCTGGGGTCGCAAACGCGCTGGCCGTTGGGCTCTGCCAGCCGGCGATAGCTCCAACGTCTCAACCGTGGCCATCAGCCCGTGCGGAAGCTTCGCCGTCATAGGATCCGAGTTGGGTAGTATCGTCATGTACAATCTTCAGTCCGGCATCTGTCGACAACGGTTCCCGTCCAAGGTCAGTCCGGCGCAGGCTCGGCAGTTGAGGTTGCGGCAACTGCAGCAGGCCGACGATGTGGCTCAGCTGCATGCCGAAACCGGCGGTCGTTTTCCCCCTGGCACTGGCAAACACACGAAGCGTGTGACTGGCATCGTGGTCGACTCGATGAACAAGTACATCATCTCTTGTGCTTTGGACGGCATGGTCAAGTTCTGGGACTTTTTGACGGGCACCTTG
The DNA here is from genome assembly GCA_002591395.1 of Ophiocordyceps camponoti-rufipedis. Taxonomy (NCBI): domain Eukaryota; kingdom Fungi; phylum Ascomycota; class Sordariomycetes; order Hypocreales; family Ophiocordycipitaceae; genus Ophiocordyceps; species Ophiocordyceps camponoti-rufipedis. Next base: position 24,244 of record NJES01000166.1, on the reverse strand, counting down.
CTCAACCAAATCGACTGGTCTGTCAAGTCAGCTCCGGCCATGTGCAGATATCATGCCGCCAATGGCTTGCTGGCGTTCGCTTGCGGTGACAATTCGATCCGAGTCGTCGACATGGAGACGAAGAAGACGATTCGAGAATTTCGAGGTCCACGCGACGCCATCAACGACCTGTGTTTCTCGAGCGATGGCCGCTGGATCATTGGTGCGTCTCGAGACGGTCTGATTCGCATCTGGGACTTGCCGACGAGCCATTTGATCGACGCCATCCGCCTCGAAAGGCCCTGCACCGCGCTATCCATGTCCTCGAGCGGAGAGTATCTCGCCGCCACCATCGAAGATGAGCCGGGCGTCACCATCTGGTCCAACAAGTCCTTGTTCCGACACGTACCGACCCGGCAAATCTCCGAGGACGACGTCGACCAAATCTCCGCCCCGACTGTGTCCGGCGAAGGAAACCAAGGCCTCCTAGAAGGCGCTTTCGAAGATGACGAGTCGGCGGCGGGCGATGAGATAGCGGCGCCTTCGACAGAACAGCTCAGCCCCGATATGATGACGCTCAGCACCGTTCCCAAGAGCCGCTGGCAGACGCTGCTGCACCTAGACCTGATCAAGGAACGCAACAAGCCAAAGGAGCCGCCAAAGGCACCGGAAAAGGCGCCTTTCTTCCTCCCGTCTACTTCCAGTGCTCCGGCACCCGCTCGGCAGGACGCAGCAGCGACGACAGAGGAAGAAGCCAAGTCTCGAATCACGAAGCTTGATCAGGCACGCTTGGAGGAGAGATTCTCAGCCGTGCTTCGCAAGGCAGCGATGAGAGGGAACTGTAAGTCCACCTCACCCATCTCTCCCCCTACGAGGAGCTGCAAATGCTAACCCCCGATCGCAGACGACGACTTCATAACCCACCTAAAATCCCTCTCTCCCTCAAGCGCAGACCTCGAACTCCGCTCCCTCTCCCTCGGCAACGGCACCGCCGAGACAAACGAACTCCTACACTTCATCCAAGCGCTCATCGCCCGGCTCGAAGCCCGGTCCGACTACGAGCTCACGCAGGCGTGGATGACGGTCTTTTTGCGTCTGCACGTCGACGTCGTGTCGCAGAGCCAGGTGCTGCTCTCTGCGCTGCGGCGGTGGAGGGCGCAGCAGATGAGGGAGAGTAGGCGGCTGGATGAACTTGTTGGGTATTGCAGTGGTGTTGTGAGCTTTTTGAGGAGTCCGTGGACGTAGAGGTTTGGTGGTTTCTCGAGTTGAAAAGGGGTCGTTTGAGGATGTGAGCTACCCTAGAGTGAAAATACTGGGTCACCGGTTTGGTGACGGATGAGACGGGTGAGAAGAGATCTCTTCACATTAAAGGCTGTCGTTTCACAAATAGATCATGATCGGAGACGTCCAACGCCGAATGACATTCATCGCACTCATCTATGTAATGCACCAAGTAGTCGACCCAGCACAGCTCTACTCAACAATTTCCTCCTTGCAACCAATGCCATATTTCTACACCAAGTCAGCAAAGCACCTCACACAAAGCACGACTCCCTCACCTTCAACTCCTTAATCAGCGGATCATTGATCCGACTACTCATCGGAGCGAGAACGCCCCTCTCAGAAAGAGTGCCGTCGAGGACCTGCTTAACAGCAACCGCGCACGGAACGCCAACTACGTCGCATCAGCAACACGCGCAGGACAATAGGAAGCAGAAAGGGGGGGAAAAGGAAGCTCACCGAGTTTGGCCATGGCTGAGTAGCCGCCGGGCTCGGAGCTGCCGTACTCGCATAGCGTTGAGAGGCGGGTTTGCTTGGTGCCGTCTTTCAACTCGACTTGGAATTTGTGCTGGAGCCTTGGTGGTGTTGGTGAGTGAGCTTTCGTGCGTTGGGGGGGGGAGTGTACTTACATGACGAGATCTCGTTCGCCGTCGCCGTATTGCATCTTCTTCTCGAGTGTGGCGCAGATGGTGTCTAGGGGATTTCCTCTCGGGATGATCTTGGTCGTGTCAGAATTGCGAGGTCATCGGATGGCGAGGGGCCTACCTTTTCAGACGAGAAAAGACCCAGCCATCTGAGGCCAGCTAGGATGTGGTCCTTTTGATCCTTGTCGATGAAGGTCGCCTTGGCGCAGATGGCGTCGACGAGATCCTTTTCGTCCGATGACGAAGCGCCGACAATCTTTTGCGTGGCTTCTTTCCATGGGATAGACTGCTTGCAGCAGCTTTGCTCGTCGTCTTTGAGGAAGCCGATGTCGACGAGAACCTTGACGAATTCTGGGAAGCCGCCGTATCGTAGCGTACCTCTGTTGCGGGTCAGATCACGGGGTATGGTACTTTCTTGGGTGAGTGTACCTGATGATGGTCTGCGCTTCGGGGATGTTGTAGCGTTCCTTGTATCCGGTGGAGTCTCGGTTTGGATATGCGACGAAGGCGAATCCTAAGGTTCAGCGTCAGTATTGCAAATGACGATGGAGTTGACACGAAAAGCAAGTCTCACCTGGATAAATATGGTATGGCTTCGCAGTAGCCATCAAATCTTGAAGGATGCTCTGTTAGCGTCTGCTGGTCCTTATCGAGGGGAGACGTCTCACCAGGGCCTGCGACGTTGACAATCTTGCCATCCTGATAGAAGCTGGCCGGGTTTCGCAGTGCCAGTAAGACGCCTCGGGGGGACCTGGATGGTCATGAGTTAGATAAGTCGACAAGACTCAACGGGAGATGTGCGGAAAAATGATGGAGACAGCAGCGGCTGGGATCATACCAGGAGAATTTGTATCCCAAAGGATTTCCGGAGCTCTCGGGAGCAGGAAGACCCCCACAATAAGACAAGAAAGACGTGACCTTTCCACCCGCTTTGTGGACCTCTTCGATGGTCTTGACAGCGTCTAGGAGCACCGTCAGTAACGTCAAGGGGCTGCTCAGCGTAGGTTCTCACATAAGTGATCGATGCCAGGATCTGCAGAGATGTCAGTGAATAACACGATATCAAAGACGGGAAGTGGGCGAACCCAAGCCAATCTCGTTCATGACCGTGATGCCGGCATCCTTGCACTGCTGGTCGAGCTCCATCATGGCGGGCGAGACATAGCTCGTAGTGACGACATGCTTCTTCTGTCGAATGGCAGATTTGATGACGGTGGCGTGAAAGGTGTAGGGGATCAAGCTAATGACGAGATCGTGCTTGGCGATCTCGGCGTCCAAGGCCTTGTCGTTGTTGACGTCGAGCGAGATGGCAGAGGCATTCTTGACGCCGGCGGAGAGCGACTGAGCTGCCGAAAGAGTGCGACAGGCTAAAGAAATCCGTTAGTCTAGTGTGAGGCAGCCTGACTGTTGAAAAGCCGTACCGACTGTGACGGAGATGCCGTCCTGGGAGAAGATGTCGAGCGTCGGCCTGGTGACGAAGCCGGCGCCGAGCATCAAGACTCTGGACGATGCCGACGTTAGCATAGCGCGGTAATTGGGCGGCAGAAGGTGGTTCTTACTTGCGGGACGCCATTGGAAAGCGCTGATGGGAAAAATAGCCGACTTTGGTGTTTGAGGCGGGCTCAAATTCAGGGCTGAGGTTGGCTGCATCCGACATCGGCGGGCTGATTTGTGTCACGTGACCTTGAAAACCTGCATTGGCGATGAGGGTGGAGATTCTGTTTCGAATCGACGGATATCTTCAGGGAATGTTGATGAGAATTTAAAGCGGCTTGATATTCTGAATGCTATGCTTCTACGGATGGATTCTGCTTGGGATCACGCATTTAACCGACTTTGATACATCGACTAGCAACATGGCCTTCATCAAACTTGAACAGCCGGCTCCATTTAACCCCTGAAGACAGCATCAGACAGATATATCCAGGCAAACTGCGAAAACAACTATTCCAGATGTGTCGTATTGAACAGACGGTTGCCGGTATCTGTCCCCTTTGTGCTGGTAAACTTCTTCTCCGACAACCGCAGCGCAATCATCCGCACATCATGTCGTTCCATGGCTTCAGCTAGGCTCCCCCCTTCAACAACGGCTGCCTCCTGAAGAACAGCCGTGACGATGACGATGCGAATGCCTCGCTCTAGCTGACGGATACGCTCGACGAAGCGGAGAATCGTCTTTCCCGTGCTCACCACCGAGTCGACCAAGATGACGGTCCGCCTGCCTCTCAAGTGCTCCTCATCTACTTCAAATGCAGAATCAGCGTGGAAGAACATTGCCTGCTGGAAGACGTCGTTGATTCCCATTGCCAGTGGTTCGCCCCCTCGCATGAGCGCTATGATGATCGTCTGCGCCTCATCTCTGAGCCGATGACCGCTGGTCGTTGAGCCCTGCATGTGGCGCATCTCATACGTCTCGAGACCGACAACATCGGATAGATGCTGCGTCGCAAGATATCGTCCAACGTGCTGATGAGCTCTCCTGAGGGCTGGACCGGCGACTGCTGCGTCTCGCGTGGGAGACATCAACAGCCGTGCTGCGTTTGTGGCGGTCGAGTGAAGAAGTCGTGGACCGGGCTTCGTTCGGCGGCGCATCATGAGCTGAACGACGTCTTCATCGAAGTGGCCGGTGCGAGGGAGTCTTTCCTCGTCTAGGCGTGGTGTGGCATTCGAAATTACCATCTGTCGAGCTCGAAAGCCTTGTCCAATGGCCAGGTCAAGAGCATCATCCATGCTTCGGCTTCTCGTCTGTTCGTCGCCAACCACGACGATTGCTTCGTTGGCCTCCAAGAGCATCGGCAGATCCAGGGGACTGTCTCCAAAGGCATAGACGTGCAAGTTGTCTTTATGGCGCAGCTGCGAGACCACGGCAGCTTTATCGCGTGGAGTGACTATAAAGCCATCCGCGAGTCTCCCACCACCGATGACCTTTACTGTTCCAGACAGGCCTTCTCTCTCGAGCATCTTATTCCACACTCGGCCCAATCCACATGTCATGACCACTGCGCCGACGTGATCATGTCTGGATGCTATTCGAAGAAGCGTGGCGAATTCCGCGTACAGCGTGACTGACGACGCCACAGCTGTACAAAGACGGTCATATTCCGTGTCGTCAGCGGCTTCTTCGTACATCAAGGTCGCTTGACGGAATGCCTGGTCCGAATATTCGAGCGGGCTCTCGAATAGCTCCTTGAGAGGACATTTCTCGGATCGTGGGGACTTTGTTTCGGCGAGCATCTTCCAGAACAGAGTCCCTGCGTCCTCGGCTGCCAGCGTTTTATCAGCGTCGAAAACGAGAACAGTGTCAAGCCGGTCTCGATGGGGAAGTGCCTCGTCGAGCTTCTCAAGTATGCGAATCGAGTTCATGTTGTCAGAGTCTTGTCCAAAGCGTCGAACCAGGGCCGAGATCTTTGCCGTCGATTCTGCTGCAACGCGGATGAACAAGATGCCATGATTGCGGCACAGACTGCGAAGCTGATCAATCTCAGTCTCCTGCCAAGTCTGAATCTCGTCAGCCGAAGACAGAGGCCGATTCTTGAGTTTGTCACCCAAGCAGCGTTGAATGATGCAGTCCACGGAGACGTCTAGATAGATGACGTGTGTGAAAGTAGCTGAGTCTTCGCAAGTCCACATTACCTCTTGCTCATCTCCTCCTTTAAACATGTAGTTGCCTGTCACGACAGCAGCTTTTCCAGACGCAGCGCTCCACTCGCCGATCTGGGTGATGGCTCGTCCTCGTAATTCGGCCTCTTCGTGCGGGTATAGATCCTTGAAAGCGGCGGGGTCACTGGATATGAGGGCCGAGAAGACCTCTGAGCCTTCCCACAAGCAAAAGTCGTGTGAGTCGAGCTCGTGCTTCAAGCTGTGCAAGAGAAAACTCTTTCCCGAGCCTGGGAGGCCGTAGAGACCGATGACGATGGGCTTCTTTGCTGGCGGATCTGCGAGACTAGATGTAATTGGCTCCATGATGAGGAATTGATGGCTTGTGCAGCTTATGTGAAGAATGAAGAGACTGGCGAGAGTGTAACGGAAACCCCTTTGTTATAACGCCTCGAGTGAGGAGAGTTTCTCGCTTCATTTAACAAACCGAACCTTGTCCCAACGTCACGGAAGAAGAAGCCAAACTCTCCTCAACCGGCGGCAAACCAAGCAAAGGATTCAAGCCATGACGCCCAGCAACCTCGCCAATCTTCCCGTCTTTAGCCGGATTCACCACTTCCCGTACCGAAGACGGGTCCGGACGGCCCACCGCAGCAAGTACTTGGCAACCATGTAAACGAGTGCCGGCCCGTGGCTGAGTCTTAGAGGAGGAGGTCTCCGCAGCGGGTGGCCGTCGTGACGCGCGCGGCTGATGGCGGAGAAGATGTCTGATGTCCCCCTGAGCTTCTGCCATGGGACACGGCTGTTCTCCTCTCGTGGAGTTCTTCTGCTGTTCGGGCTCGGTACCAGGATGGGGACTGGGGTTGGAGGCGGAGGAGGCGGTGTCATCATGAGAGCAGAGACGAGGCTGAGCCACGATGGTTAGCTGTGTAAACTGCGTTTGAGGGTTAAAACGGATGGATACCTGGCGTTTCGTTTGAGTGTTGGAAGAAGAAAGGGGCGTCTGAAGCTTTGGTGTTTGTTGACGGGGAGTTAAGTGCGGTGAAAGCTCGCAAACTGCATCTTTCCGAGCTTTGGACCAACGACAACTTTGTGCTCGGGTCTGAGACTGGTCCGTGTGCTCGGCGTGAAGATTTACCAAATGTACGAATAGTGCTGTCAATGAAGGCTGACTTATTGCGTTCGTCTCCTCACTCCGTCTCCGGGCTTCGATTGATGTCCGCTGGTGCGGTAAATTCAGGCGAACGGTTACTTGGGAAAGTTACGGTGATTTTTGCGCGGAAGCAACCATCTTGCCACATGGATGTATTTGGGTTCTTTTTCAGAACGTTATGGCTCAATGGCTAGGCCCTGTAGCGAAGTGTGAAGAGGGATGGGATTGAGCCGAGTGCTTCTACGCTGGCACAGGGTCACTCAGAAAGAAGACAGGCGCCATCGACAGAGCTATACAGAGGGAAGTTCCCCGCGAGGCAGTGTTGTAGAGGTGACGTATCAATGGGATGAAGGCGAAGAAGCGGGCTCCTTGCCTCTGGTGTTTTCGGTGGTCGAACCAGCGTGGTGTGCTGAGCGAGACCGTTTCAAGAGTGGGATCGATTGCTGTTAGATTCGTGATATTCGGATACATAGTAACCTGATTTGATCGAGATATTGTTGCATGTAGGAGTGTGCTCTAGTGATTGAGTCGATGTAAATCTAGTCAGCAGTTGAAGGCAAGCGACTAGAGGCAGGTAGAAGCGAGCCATGCAGCACTCATCATCCTCGGTCCATTCCTGTCGCTCCATGTATCTGGCTGTGTAGCGTTGCAGCGGTCGTAGTCGTACTTTTGCTCCTCTTGATGAGCTCCTCCGTGGTTGATGGGATTGAAGTCGAATATGCGTATGTTTTTCGGATCGAAGACCCTCTCGGGGCTTTCAGTTGATTCAGTAGTCACGTAGAGAACGAGATTCCTTGTCCACAGCTGTGCCAAAGGTATGAGGAGGAAAATTCATTCGTTCCAACCACCCTGTGAAACAATAGCTGGAAAGCCGGCGGGCATCGTCAGCCATTCGTCAAGGATGAATTCGTTGCACGTTTCTACCGAAAATCCCATGAAAGTTAACCTGCGTGCCCGAAACCCGTTTCAATAGGGAGAGAAGGCAAACGAGTAGAGTTCTGATACATGCATTGATGTCTGGAGGGTGAAGGGCGAGGCAGGAGGGTGTGAAGTCCCCCGTGGTCACACTACGCAGTATCGCCCAGGCCCCATCAATATTGCGATGAAAATCGAACAGGAGCCTATAAAGGTCTCTGATAGAGAGTAGATATGTCGTTTTCGTAGGATCGATCGCGTTCGGGGTATATCGTGGGTGTGCTGAGCACAGGGCACGGTGGGCGTTCGGAGATGGTCGAGGACGTTGGAACATAGCAACGGATGACTATCTGGATGAAAACCATCAAGAAGAAGCTCGATAGTGCTATTGAAGAGCAATAGCATCATTGAGAGTCGTCACCGCGAGTGAGGAAGAGAATGTACGCACGTAGCTTGAAAATATTGATGCCTGGAAACGCGAGGTCGGAGATTTTCGCCCCCTTTTTTTTGCCAGCTCTGCAGATCGGAGCAACGATGGAACAGAAAGAAAGAGGCAAGAGAGAATCTTCAGATGGTAGAGATTAACTGAGCAGTCGTCTTTCAACGTGGGAGAATCAAGGGGGTGCTGGTCGATGGCTTCAATCCCCAGGGCGCTGGGGGAAAACACCAAACGCGTGCCTCATGATTTCACTGCCAAAACACCAAGGTATGAATTTTCATCTACCCAGCACTATGGAGAGACCTCGCACTGCTCTAAAAGCAAAGGCACAGCAGGCGATGAGTACTACGTTCCCCCTGACTTCAACGATCCATAGCACAGAATCACAGCAAACACAGAGCAGCCGAAGCTCCCACGGCACATAGCATCACGGCATCTCAAGATCAAAAAAAGGCTTCTTCTTCGTGACCCTTGACAAGCAAGAGCACACAATGAAAAAGGAGAAATGTTTCAAAAATTTTGCCTCCTACGGCTCCGCAGAGTCATAAAGCCCGAGAACCACCGCGGGTGTGCAATGCAGGGCTCCAAGGCTGAACCCCCAGACTCATGATCTCTGAGGGTTCGAGACAAGGTAAGTATGAAGAGAAAAGAAAAAGAAGAGGAGAAGGATGGGGGGGAGGAGGGATTTATATACCCGTGGCCAGAATTCTGCCGAGCGGTGACGGGCAGTTACTGATCTGGAGAGGGAACCGATGCTATTGGCTGCCTCGAGGGGGTCAATATTGGTTGCCAGGTCGATTTTCTGTTGCCAGGGGCTGCTGGGAGGCTGATTTGGGGTGTTGCTCACGTGCTGGGATTCTTCGACTGGGCTGGCAGCTTTTGGGGAAACTTGGGCCTTTACATCTGCTGAGAGGGGGGTAAAGAGGTAAGCTTGTAGGCTTCTTCGTGCTTCGATGGACTGTTGTAGGGATGAAGATAGATCCAGCAAGGAGTAGACTCGTAGACAGTAAGAGAACACGTAGAGATAGAGACTTCTCTTCATCGAAGCCCGTGAACCTGTGCATCTTTCATCTCTCTGAAGATTTGCTGCCCCGTGAATTTTCAGGGCAGGGGTTGTGAAGCCCTCGCCAGCCCCGTTCACAGCCATGGCGGCGTTTTGCTCTGCCACAGAAACTCGTTTACCCAGCGTCCCGAGTCATCCTTCAGGCTTTGAAAGGCACTTGTTGTCCTCTGATGTGCTGTGGCCGCGTGAAGATGCAGTCTTGCATGGTTGGTTTTCCCACCACGCACGGAAGCCAGAGGGCAGAGAAATCCTTTCTTCTGGTGTGAGGATCCAAGGCTACCGATGATTCTTCTGAGCTGACAAGACTCTACTCCTCCTATAGTCCATGTCTTTATCTACCCTGGTCATCGCTTCATCCCGTCGTCAAACGTAGACGTGGGCGTTGCGTTGGAGAAAAGACATAATGTCGTCACCCCCTGCCGCCACGAGAACGATGCATCGTCGAAAACGAAAGCGAGGACTGCGACGAATACATGTCTCTGAGAGCCGTATCTTAATTCAAGAGTCACGGAGACGCAGTTGATAACTCTCAGCGAGCACTCAGGGGAGACTTGATTTGTGCCGTTGCTCAGCGAACTTTGAACATATGGATATGCCCCAGCTCTCCACGCCCGAGACTTCGCGTTTGATTTGGTAAACATCACATACGAGAACATTACAGTAACACTGACGAGTCTTGATACCCTAGAAAACATTCAAAGACCAAGTCTCCCTCCTTGCACGGCGTTCACCATTCCGATCGAATCCGATGCTACACCGACCAGAAGACAAGATAAGAGCCGATGAGCGCGCTGAAATCCCCCAGAATCGAGACCTGAGAGAAAACTGGGCACAAAGAGAGATGGCGGACAGCTGAGCTGCGAGTCGTCATTGCTGCACAGCTTTCGAGGGGGCACAACATTAAACAGAACAGCCCGAATGTCCCAACGAAAACTTCGATTGCCACTTGAGGGCTTATTTACGCGGCTACGACGGTCTACGATGCTTTACGTTCTCGTATCGACATTGCAGTCGAACTGAAACGAAACATGGGCGCAGCAGACAGGAAATATAGGAGTTGAACAGTCACAGCATCACTCCAGAGAAACTAGACAGAGGTTCATAAACCTCCTGTGTGTTGTTTCTTGGTGTTTAGTCTGGATCTGTAGTCTCCTCGTCTACAAATACCGTGCATCAATTCCCGTGTTTCTCAGTGTCACGGCCCTCGCTGGCATGGCCCTCCTTTCAACCCGACTCCACGCCGAGTATTACAGCGCCACTACATATCGAAACAAAGAATCGTCGCTCTAATAACCTCGTGTTCATCACAATCCTTGCTGGAAGGTTCGTGCGAATCGCTGTGCGGCCGTGTCTCAATTTCGGCTTCTTGCGTATTCGTAGCATGCCCTGCTTTCTCGCCAGCGCTGTGAGACTCCTACCCTAAACCCTCCATCGACGTGGTTGAAGATCAGCATCGAATACGCGTTTAATCTACGCGTAGGTTTCGTTTGACTTCGAGGGTCGTTTGACTTCTGTACGCCCATCGCCTGCCTACAACAAAGGCCAGTTTCGTAGAGTCAGACAGGGATAATATGCGGATAATTGCACGATGATATCATTGCCATCCGCTACGAGGGCACAGGAACTATTTTCTTCATCTCTGACTTTTATAGCTCCTGCCGAGCCTGATATCCTGATCTCGAAGCCTCAGAACGCAAAGGGGGAAAGAAGACTTTGAGCCCAAGAGAAAACCAGTCTGCCTCCGCTTAACGGCCCCTGAACTGACAACTTCCTGATCGCCCTCTTTGCCAGAGTCCGCAGCAAACAGTCCACAACCGATTGTTGCATTCTTGATGCTGCACGCCGCCATCATGAAGCTCCATCGCCATCTACACGCCTCCTTTCCGGAGCCTTTCGCGTAAGAAGGATACGGATACGCAAGTTTCTTGGAGATATACGGGCATCAGAGGCGTAGGAGATGGCGATCTCTACGTGCATCACACGAGCTGCACCGCAGCGAGGTTAATTGTGATTAGGGATGAGTTACCGCTTTGAAAGCTCAAACTCTGAGCATTTCGCCCCAACCATTCGGGACACAGCTTATTTTCAGATGATGCCATTCAAGCGTCGTGAACCCCGAATTCTTTTGACAATGTTTCTTCCAGGAAGGCGTTGTGATCTACTGAGCTTGTACGCCCTGCTTCTCTGCACCGTTCTCTGGCAAAGAGTTCAGGCCGATTCCCCGAAGAAACCGACAGAGTTATTGCAACCGAGACTCGTGCATCGATCGCCGAGCACGATCAGGCTAGACAAGGAGCTCTTCATGGAGAAAGATGGTATCCGCTGGTCGTCAGATAATGACGAATCACGGAGGAGGACGACCAGAGAATTACCGAATCGAAAAAGGGGACAAGTTGCGTCGGAGGCCGGTCATTACTACCTGCCGAACAAGTCAGATCCGAATCTCCAAGGTCAGAAGACGAGACTCGCGGGTGACGGGAACAGCAGAGATTCGTGCGAAGGACACAGCTCCGAGTGTTATGTCAACGATAAGAAAGCCAATGGAAGACAGGAAACAAAGTCAGAGAAAGATCTCAGGGTCAAAAGGGACAAGACGACAGATTCATCACCGCCAACAGCCCAAGAAGTTCCCCTCGCAGCCACCGAAGAAGTCATCGAAAGCGACGCAGAAATGTGGTTCGGCGATCAAGCCGCTCACTTTGGAATCGACGCCTTTGCCAAGAAGCACGGCATGTCAGCTCTACAGCTCCGCAATCACGTCAAAGTGCGGGTTCATCCCTCGTGGTCGACGAAACGCTTGAGCTCCGTGTTTGGCAGAAGCATGGCGATTGGTGGCTTTGGTCTATACGTTCATGCTGTTGTCCAGGCCTTTACGACCAACACGACCATCATGGATAAAATTGCGGCGGTGACGGCGATAGTGCCGCTCGTTGGCTGCGGAACCCAGGCAGTGGCAGTCAACTTGAGAAACCAAGCTAATCAGATCGCTGCTGTCGAGACATACTTGTGTTTGCTGGGCGACGGGCTCATTTTCACATCTCTGTGGCCTCTCGGAATAGCCGTGCACGTTCTCCGAGCCGTCATTGCAGTCGTGGCTGATGCTGTTGCCTTTATGCATTCTGTTGAACCATCCGAGCTGCAAATGGCTCGTCTCCGGGGCTGGAGACAGATTTGCGAGGCGGCGAGAAGGAAGCTGACATCCGAGGAAACCAAGGCTGGCTGGAATACCGTGCTTCGGTCTCAAGAAGCAGCCATCGTGGCACTGGCAGCGGAAGCAGTAGCCTTGCTCGACGTAGCGGCTAACAGGTTGCAACTTAACGCTACTGACGCGGAGAGAATTTTAATAGCCCAAAACCGATCAATTGGCCTGCGATCAATCGAGAAGACGATGTGTGAGAGTATGCGTACCAAGAGGGAACAGCTTAGGTGGGAGCAGCGGCAGATGATGGGCTTGAGGATGCACAACACAGCCGTCATATACGACCAGGAGTTTAGAAACAGCGTGGCTACCAGGTTTCAGTGGACGATTCAGTTTCCTGGGTGGATGAGTTGGAAAGAGATCAGCCGACGGATCGAGGAAGGAAGACAGAAAATCCACCTCCCCAGCACATCTTCCGCCAAAGCACTGCAATCCATCATTGACGACTTCTTCGGACCTCAGTGGGCCCCTGTCCGAGGCTGTTCCTGGAGCGGCGAGCTGCAAACATCAAGCAGGAGCTCGGTGACGGCTGAGCAGGGGGTTGATACGCCAGGCTTGACGCCGGATAAGACATGCATCGAGTCTTGCAAGAAACTGAATCGGGAGACAGAGACGTTTGATGAGATTCATCATGAGGGAAAGGGGGTGTTTGGATGTGTGGCTCGTACTGAAAGGGGTATGGCTCTCTGGGAGCGTGCTCCAGCTTGCTGTCCTTTTCAGGAGATGAAGCTGCAAGACGTGTCGGTAGGCATCAACCGACAGCTGGTAAGTTTTCCTCTACGCCGCTTGTTTGTTAAGGAATCCTACTTACGATGAACCAGAGAAGACGTTGCGTGACGCCCAACTTCAAGCCGTCGCCAGCCGCTTCCGCGCCTTCAAAGCTTACATCAATACCCTCAGTCAGCTCTCCCACCTCGAGACCAAAGCTCCCCTGGAGATGGGGCGAAGACGAAATAGAAGACGGCAACGGCTGCCTCGAAGATCACCACCAAGGCCCCAACTGCGAGAAATACATTGGCACGGAAATCTACTGCGCACGACAGACCGATACGCAAGCATGTCTCTCACAGAGGAAAGCTCCAGTCTTCGTCGCCGGGGATACCAGGTGCAAGAACATCGATATCTGGACTCGAACGACGGAGAACTGCGTGGGGACTTTGAAGTGGTGTGGCTCTGTGGGTGATGAGGGGAGTATGAGCTGGTTTGCGAATATGACGACTGAGGAGTGTCTCGGCCGTAGAGTTGCTGTGTGAATCTCTGATCGAGGGGCGCAGATGGCTGCAGCTTGTTGGCTATGAGCTGGATGATCTAAATGAGCGTTGCTTGACTGGATGTATGCTTCGTTAAGCCACTATATCTGTTGTCAAAGAAAAGACTAAGACCTCGAAGTCTCGAAAGCAGTATATGCTGAAGAACGAGGACCTTATCATCTCTCATCATGCTCTCGAAGATGTTGCCATGATGAAGCTGGAATGACGCCGAACATACCCTCTGAACCATCCCGGATTTCTCCTAGGACTGCTGAAGCTCAGCTTATAGAGGGGTTTCTGACCATATAGCAGGTTAAGAAGCTGTTGAATAGACCAACGAAACTGATATTGAAAAGCAGCAAAGGGTCCGGCTGCAGTTGTTCTTCGGCGTGGCTTCTCAAGTTCTCGATGACAAGGGTCACGTGATCGACGCAGTGGAGTCTGGACTGCTGCGGGGCAGATGCGGTTTATCAGTTGCTTATCTTAGCTTCGAGCTGCTGGCACTTGGCGCAAAGAAGCCAAAAAAAAAAAACCCCCCAAGAAAACGCTGCGATTCTTCTAGCCAACCGCCAAGACAGCAGTCAATCATGGGCAAGAAAGGCTTCAGAGTAAGAATCATACTCCCGAAACCCCCTTCCAAGACCTTCTCCTACTCATGTCTGCTTCAGGGCAAGAACAGGCGCGGCGGTGGCCAGTTCCGAGGCGGCGGCCAAGCTGGCGGAGGCTGGCGCGATTGCGCTCCCATCGCCAAGGAGAACGAGAAGTTCCAGGAATACTACGACTCGCTGCTTCAGCTTCCTGTGGAAGAGAAGCGGCTTTACTGGGAGGCTCTGCGGCGCGAGCTCCCCAACAGCTTCAGGTTCTGCGGCTCCAAGGGGTATGCCGCTGTCGGGTGCTGCTCGCGGTTGATCCAGGCTGACGGCTAATCCCACAGTCATGCTCTTGCCGTCCGGCGACTGCTCAAGACTCGATACATACCGGAAATTGTCAAGATCGAGAAAGACGACGGCAGCCCTGTTGAGGCACCCATTCCAGTGCCTTGGTATCCCGACGATCTGGCCTGGTGGATGACGACGCCCAAGAACATTGTCCGAAAGTTCCCTCCCTTTGCCGCATTTCAAAAGTTTCTCGTCTCCGAGACCAGCATCGGCAACATCAGCCGCCAGGAGGTCGTCAGCATGATTCCGCCTCTTCTCATGGACCTGCGGCCCGGCATGACCGTATTGGACATGTGCGCCGCGCCGGGAAGCAAGTCTGCTCAGCTGATCGAGATGATTCACCGCGGAGAGGAGGCTCGCGTTCGAAAGGTTCTTCGCGCCTTTGCTCAGGAGGACGGGCTTGATCTAGGCCGAGAGACGCAAGAAGAGATCGAGGCGGATCTCGAGGCGGACCCTCACGATGATGGTAGAGCCACCGGCCTCTTGATCGCCAACGATGCCGACTACAAACGTTGTCATCTGCTCGTTCATCAGCTCAAGCGCTTATCCTCCCCCAACCTCATCGTTACCAACAACGACGCCACGCAGTACCCGTCTTTCAAGCTTGCGTCCAAAGACGCTACCTCCAACAAGAATGTCTACCTTCGTTTCGACAGGATACTTGCAGACGTCCCGTGCTCTGGTGACGGAACTTTCCGCAAGAACGTTAACCTGTGGAGGGATTGGCAGCCGGGCAATGCTCTTGGACTACACCACACACAGATCAGAATCTTGGTTCGCGCACTTCAGCTGCTCAAGGTCGGAGGGCGCGTCGTCTACTCTACTTGCAGCATGAATCCGGTTGAGGACGAGTCTGTCGTGGCCGCGGCCATCGAGCGTTGCGGCGGGCCGGCAAACGTCGACATTGTCGACTGCCACGATCAGCTTCCGGCCTTGAAGCGCAGACCTGGATTAAAGAGTTGGAAGGTTATGGATAAATCCGGTCGCATGTGGGAGAATTGGGCAGACGTTGAGTCCTTCGCGAAGACGGAGAAGGAGGGACAGATTCCGGGCCGACTGGTGCAGACCATGTTTCCCAGTCTCGAGGGGTCCGACTGTCACAACTTGCCGCTGGACCGCTGCATGAGAGTTTACCCTCATCTGCAGGATACGGGCGCCTTCTTCATCGCGGTTCTGGAGAAGAAGGCCGACTTTAAGGCGAAGAATGAGAATGAGCCCAAAAAAGTCACAGAAGAGGGCAAGACAGCGACCGAAGACGCTGTCGAGGAGGCAGCAGCGGCCGAAACATCTGCGTCTGTAACGGAAAAGATGGACGAGACAGAGGACGCTTCTTCTGGCGATGCGGTGAGCAAATCTAACAAAAGGCCGCCGGAAGCCGCCGACGAAGAGCAGCAGGCGGCCAAGAAGATCAAGACGGACGACGGCGAGCAGGAGACGAACGATGTCAAAATGCAGGAGCAGCCACTCGACGGGAACCAAGGGGAGCAAAGGGAGCAACAGGCGGCTGACAAGCCCAAGGCACAGGTTGCCGCTCAGCCGCCCCGGGGCAAAGCTCATAACGTCCCTGGTACAGATGAGCCATTCAAATACCTGGATCCATCGCATCCTACCATCGAAAACATCAAGAAGTTCTACAAAATCTCCACTCGCTTCCCCGATAACCGCTTCTTGGTTCGAAACGAAATGGGCGAGCCCGCCAAGGCCATCTACTACACCACGGCGCTGAGCCGAGAGATCCTGACGGAGAATGAGGGTCGCGGCGTCAGGTTCGTCCACGGCGGCGTGCGCATGTTTATGAAGCAAGATGCTCCCTCGGCCGAGGTGTGCCGCTGGCGCATTCAGGCCGAGGGCATGCCCATTCTGCAGGGGTACGTTGGCGAGCCTCGCGTGGTGCACCTCCGCAATAAGGAGACTCTGCGCAAGCTGCTCGTCGAGATGTTTCCCCGCATCTCGGGCGACTCTTGGCGGGACTTTGACGAGATTGGCGAGCAGGTGCGTGACGTTGGCATGGGCTGCTGCGTCTTGCGCGTCGAGCCGGACGGCGAGGATCCCGAGTTCTCGGAGCGTATGGCCCTGCCGTTGTGGAAGAGCATCCAGTCTCTCAACCTGATGCTGCCCAAGGAGGACCGGTCTGCCATGCTGCTGCGTGTCTTCAATGACACGACCCCCCTCATCAACAAGACGTTGCAGAAGGACAAGATGGGTGGTAGCAAGAGCAACGGCGCCGCAGCCCAGAACGAAGCAGACAACGACGTAGACGCCGATGCAGCCCTCGAGGACATGCCGACGCCGGAAGAGATGGACAAGGTCGAGCCCGCGTCTACTGCAGATGATGCGACGTTGACGGCGGACAAGATGGTAGGCGGCAACTCAGCCTCTGTTGCAGAGGAGGCGACGACGAAGGGAGACAAGGCAGAAGAGGCCGAAAAGGGAGATGGGTCTTGAAGCGACGTGAGTAACGAGCATGTCATGTCGCCATCTTGGCTTCAGTTGCGGCGCTGGGTACTGCCTGTGACATGTAGCTATGAATCTGTGTTTAGGTGGAATAAAAGTTCTGCAGGAATCAAGATCTCAGTCTTCAAGCAGGGCAACTGTCCAGTGAACGATGCGATCGACGCCCTGGCCGTTGATGGCGCTGACCGGGATGGCGGCGCACCTGCCGGTCCATGCCCCGTCGAGCCGGCTCGGATGCGGAGCCTTGCCGGCGGTGATGGCATCGAGATAGGCCTTGAGCTCTGCAAAGTTGGCCTGCGTACCGGGCAGATCCGCCTTTGTGGCGACGACGAACCAGGGCTTGGCGGCGATGTCGGCGGCGGGAGAGGGAGCGTCCAGCGGAGCGGGAATCTGATCCATTGCGTCCATGAGGTTGATGGTTGCGCCGGGGATATCCGTAACGATGCTGCAGTCGGCGGGACCGTCGGCTTCGCGTCGACGGCGGTCTTCGTCGCTGCGCATCTGGGCGTAGAGGGCAACTTCGCTCCAGAGGGCGTTGAGGGCTTGCACGGCGTTGCCGGCAGAGAGGTCGACGACGAAGGCTAGGAGGCCTGCGCGTTCGACGTGGCGTAAGAAGGCGATGCCGAGGCCGCGGTCTAGATGAGCGCCTTGAACGAGGCCTGGGATGTCGGCGACGGTAAAGCGCGTGCGGGCCTCTGCGTTTGGATCGGAAGAGCGAGGGCGGAAGATGGGTCTGCCGGAGTAGCGGTCGAGGATGACGGTGCCGATGTTGGGTTGGAGAGTGGTGAAGGCCCAGGCGCCGACGCGGGTGCGGCTGTTGGTTATGGCTCGTAGGAGGGTGCTTTTCCCTGCGTTGGGGAGGCCGACGAGACCGACGTCTGCCAAGAGCTTGAGCTCGAGAGAGATGGTCATGGAGATGGCGTCGTCGCCCTTTGTCGCGAAGAGGGGACGAGGGTAATCGCGCGACACAAAGTGCGGGTTTCCTAGCCCGCCGATGCCGCCGGCTGCCAGGAGGAATGGCTTGACGGACGGCTGCGAGAGGTCGAGGACGATGGGGGCCGGTGGTTGGTGGAGACGGCGGAGGCGACGAGGTAAACGGGGGACGGGAGTT
This sequence comes from Ophiocordyceps camponoti-rufipedis, assembly GCA_002591395.1. Classification (NCBI taxonomy): domain Eukaryota; kingdom Fungi; phylum Ascomycota; class Sordariomycetes; order Hypocreales; family Ophiocordycipitaceae; genus Ophiocordyceps; species Ophiocordyceps camponoti-rufipedis. The sequence continues at coordinate 6,221 of NJES01000166.1, read as the reverse complement.
TTTTGGGCTTCGGATTTGGACATGCCAGGGTGGAGGAGCCATTTGTGACGATGGGGGTTTTGATGCTCGATGTCTTCTTCGTCTTCTTCGGTTTGTCCTTGAATTGAATGACGGCTTTTCCCGTAAGCTTGAGGGTTGGCATCTTCGGAGTCGTAGATGACTTCCTCGTCAATTGGGTATTGGTCAAAGGCATCTTCATCGACGTCTTGTTCGTCGGCCAGCTTATTGGAAGCCTCTGCTTCGCGCTGCTCGCGAGCCTTCCTCTTCTTGGTGGCTCGCCATTCGCGGAAGCGCTGGGTCTCTTCAGCTACTGGATCTCGACGATGTACCTCGCGGACAAGAGTGCCGACGGGAACGGTAATGACAATGTCGTCGCCCCGAGTGCCCGTCTTGGAGGCACCCTGGCCATTCTTCCCGCGACTGGCTCGGATATGGCGTTGGCGAGCGAGCTTGTGCAGCGAAGTCTCCCCGTGAGCAGCCTGGATGTAGATGCTACCACCATGACCGCCGTCGCCACCGTTGGCCGGTCCGTCAGGGTTAAAGGCCTCGCGCAGAAAGGAGATGCAGCCGTGGCCGCCGCGTCCGGCGCTGAGGATAAGCTCGGCTTTATCGGCGAAGGCTGGGGCCTTGTAGTCGTCTGGCCGCGGGTTGAGGCGCGACTCCGGTAGGCCGTTGACCTCGGGCGTCTCTGGGGAAGACGTTGTCGATGACGGCCGGTAGCGTGGCGGTGCGAGGCTGAGGGACGATGAGATTGGACGACGGATTGATGGGCGGAGGAGGACAGAGAGAGGGCACGAGGCTGTTGAGGTGCAGCGGGATGCCATGGCTGTTGTGGTATCTAGAAGCTTGCTGACTCCCGTAAGCGGAAGTGAGCTTCGGAGGTTGAAAAGATTGGGGATAAGATAAGATAAGATAACTATACGATAAGCTACGATAAGGTGATACGGCGATACGGGTGAAGGAGAGATTTACGGACAGAATATCGGGTACATCGTAGGTCGATTTTTGCAAGGATCAACAAGCAACGTCCCGCTCTCTTCAGCTCGTTACATCGTGACACTACTCGTATTCGTACATGCGAATACCCTGAGCTCATTGTTCGCTCATTCGCCGGTCAGCTTCATCAGTGCCTCCCCCGCTCCAGCTCAATGGGCTGTGCAACGCGGTCTTTGGAGGAGATGCCGCTGCTGTGGTCGGTGCCCTCGGCCTTTGCAGAACCGTGGCTCCTGCGACCGCTGAGAAGAGAGCGCCATTCGCCAAGGCGCTTCCCGAGGAGTCTCATGACGGGACGCGTGGCTGGCACAGAGGCTGCCACGATGAGCGCGCAGCCTTCGACGCTGTTCCAGACCTCGAGGGGGACGGTCGAGTCTGGGAGCGTCAGTCATGTCGTGTTACGACGGCTTGAGAAAAGCTCACAGGTGATGTCGCTCGTGTTGAGGCTGGCAATCATGGCGAGCTTGATGCAGGTTGTGACGCCGGCGCTGCTCAATCGTCAGTTTACAGTCGGGTGATTCTGGCTTTGTGAGACGCACGGGATCCCGAGACTCAGAGAGGCGGCTATCAGCATCTTGCGGGACTTGCTCATCTGGAGACTAAACACCTGGGTCGAGGCAAAGAAGGCCAGGCCAAAGTCGAGGGCTGCCGAGTAGGCTTCATGTCTGTCAGCCTGATGCAAGCCCAGCGGGAAGAAGAGAGTCTACCTCCGGCAAAGTAGCCAATGTCGGTGTAAATGTCCGGATTCCAGCATCTCCCCGGCACGGTTGGGTTCCAGTTCTTGGAGATGGGATGGCACTTGACAAACGTCACCACCGTCTGGACCACAACGATGGCGATGAGAAGGGCCACTAGCGAGTACAGAATGGCGCCGAGTCCTCTCCTGAACTTTCCGAAGATGCGGTACAGCAGGATGGCGACGGGCAGCTTGGGCAGGGCCCAGGTCCACAGGCTGAGGGCCTCGAGGATGACCAGGTGCCGCGTCAGTCGAACAGTCTCACGCACGTCTGCCTCAAGGAGGGGATGGAGATGGCGGCCGAATCCGAGGCGTATGCAGTATGTGATGTAGATGGATCGGGCGAGAATGACGGCCTGACGACTGTCGTCAGCACGGGACGATTGACAACACTGAATAGTCTTGGCACCGGCCTCACCATGGCGAAGAGGAGACATGTCTCGTCGAAACCCCATCGGCCTTGTTCTTCCCTCAGGTTTCGCGAGATTAAGCGCAGGGCGACGAATGCTGTGAACGATAGGTTGGTTAGGCACTCTCGTTGCGAGACGGATAGCTGATGGAATCGCACCCAGGGCAATGGAGCAAAACAGCCAGTTGATGACGTCGAGGAACGGGCCTCTGTTCACATCACCGCCGTACGACATGATGGCGAAGCAAAAAGCAAGGGCTGGTGCATGAGCAGAAGAAAGGGAGAATCTTCAGCGATGCCCCCTGTAAGACTTTCCCTCGTGGGCCGCGGCTTACAAGGGCTTTATTCACGAATGACGAGCAGGCAAGTCGAGGCCTCGGCCGAGATGCGACCGTCGCACAAGACGAGTCCACAGGGGCAGCAGGCCGAGTGATGGGCTGAGCAGGGGGGGTTACAGTGATTGGCTGACTGCATTTCATTAGGCATTCATCCGATTGTGCTCAGCCAGGATTTAAGCGGTCGTTGCCGTGCGAGTAAGCGCTGGTCCTGCCCTGACGGATTCCGCCCCCAAAACGAGGTTCCCCCAAAGCGAGGTCCTCAGCTGGCTCAACATAGCACCATCCAAGATGAAAGCCGGTGCCTTGACTCAGCTGCTTCGAGACCTGCGGCGTCGGACGGGCCCCGATGTCGAGGTGCTTGCCGACCCGAGCGATGATGGTTTCAGACATCACGCCAGGCGCTGGTCCGACCTCGACAGACGGATTCCTGCAGCCATCGTGCTGCCCGAGACGGAGGCCCAGATACAGGTCGTGGTGAGTCGATTGTCCGCCGACGGGGCAGTCTGATGTTGTGGCTGACGGGGGGGGGGGCCTCCAGGTGCGATGGGCGGTTGAGTGGGCGGTGCCGTTCGTCGTCAAGTCTGGCGGGCACAGCAACTGGTCTACTTGCGATGGTATCGTTATCGACCTCAGCAAGTACTCGGGCTTGGAGGTTGAAGTGTCGAACAGGACTGCCAAGCTGCGAGGCAGTATCCTGACCAAGGAGGTGGCAGTTGGGCTGGCCGAGACGGGACATTTCACGGCGCTCGGGAACGGAAACACGGTCGGGGCCATCCCTTACTTTCTCAACGGCGGCGCCTCCATCACCAACTCCCTCACCGGCTACGGCTCTGACCAGATCCTGTCCGCTCGCATGGTGGACGCCAGAGGTAGGATGGTGGAGGTGTCGCGGGAGAAGACGCCTGGCCTGTTCTACGCCATACGCGGGGCTGGTCAGTTCTTTGGCCTGATTACCGAGCTCACCGTCCGGATCTGGCCTCTGAGCGAGCTCGGGAAGCAGGGGACTCTCTGGTCCGGCCGGTTCGTGTACCCGCTGGACAGGGCGAGGGAGGTCGCACAGGCGATGGAGCTGGTCGTCAACGACAGCAAGTGGGCGACAGCAGGACTCGTCATGGCCATTTGCCCGCCGCCTGCCCGGAAGCCAGCGCTGGTGGTGGCGGCGAGGTTCAGGGGAGACACGGACCAAGCGGAGCTCGCCTTTGAGCCTCTGCACGAATTGGGGCCGCTGATGGCGGACGGGGGGCCCGTTGCCATCCAGAACATCTGTGACGGTCGTGAGGCGCTCGAAGCCAAGGGCGGTTACAAGACGTTTGGGACCGTGGGACTGAAGTGTTTCGACGTGGACCGCTTTCTGGGGACGATTGACGTGTGGAAGCGTCTGATGGACGAGTGTCCCGATGCCATCAACACTACGTTTAACTTTCAGTGGGATTCGAGGCCGCCTCCGGAGCCCGAGCATGATTCGGCCAATTGTCTTCACGATGTTCGGTTCTGGCAGTAGGTTACAATCCGCAGCGAGAACCATCCGCCGTACTGACCGAGACGCAGAAACAACATCATCTGGTACACGGAAGCCAGCAGCGGCGAGAGGGTGGCGCAGCTCAATGCCGAATGCATCGCCGTCGCGCGCGGGTTTGACGAGGCTGACTGTATCGACTTTGCCAACGCAACGAGAGAGGGGGCTTTGGAGAGGCGCTTCCGGGGCGAGGGGAGGCTGGAGAGGTTGAGGGCTTTGAAGATTGGGTGGGATGCAGGTGGGGTTTTTACGCGGCAGTTTCTTGACTGACTGATGGATGATGTTGATGAAGACGAGGCATGATTTTACGAGTCTCTTTTGTTTCTTTGACTCATGACGTTTCCTCGTTATAAGGCAAGTCGAGGAACCTGTTGCCGGCTAAAAGACTCCGACGGATGTATCCCGCCGCCGACTCCCTCATTCTCTGCTCGAAGCTCGAGATAGACGCCCGCGAGATGCCCTTCTCTGAGATGACGCTCCCTAGCAAGATGGCATCCTCGAGGGTAGCCGTAGCTCCTACGCCCCCAGCCGGTGACATGAGGTGGACGGCGTCCCCGATCATCGTCACCCGACCGCTTCCATCCCAGACGGGGATCTGCACCGGGGCAGAGAAGACGCGCATCCCAGAGGTGAGCTGGCAGCTCTGCAGCTCGATGAGGGACCGGATGGAGGGATGCCATTCGCTGGTCACTTCCAGGGCCAACTCTGGCGCCTGGTCCCTCAGCATGCCATCGACGTCATGGTCAGAAAGGTGAGAGCCAAGCAGGGATCTCGGGAAGAGGATGCCGAAATGGACGTAATCCGCAGGGAGGTGCTTGTACGTATCCCGGTTTGAGAAGCGGCAGGGCTCGCAGACCATTGTGATGGGGGTTGTTCTTCTGGCGATGATGGATTGGATGGCGGGTGTTTGGTCGTGGACGACGGTGAGCCATCGACGGTGATGCTCGGGGAAGCGGGCTTCCAGTACGGCGTCGAGGGTTGTCTTGCCGTAGATGCAGCATATCGAGGTGTCGGAGGGTTCGGAGCCGGGGAGGAGGCCGCGCCGGATCACGGACCGGGCTCCGTCTGCGCCTACGAGGAGTGAGCCGAGGACGGAGGATCCATCCTGGAAGCTGGCTTTGACGGCATCGTCGCCGACAAGTTGCCACGAAACAAGCCTCTTCCCAAAGAAAACATGCTGGACGATCCCCTCAGCCAACGCCAACCGCAACAAGCCCCTATCCACAGCAAGCGGAGCCTCCACCCCCGGAGGAAGCCTCTCCCTCCGACAGGCCGAGACGGAGCCGTCGACGGCGTTGAGGTTCGTCTCGCCGGCTTCGCAGGCGGCGCTGGTGCGGACGAGGGTTTCCCAGGCGAGCGGCGTGATGGCCTGTTGCAGTCTGGCGGATGTTTCGGGGGGGATCTTGAGGCGGAAGCCCTGAAGGCGGGAGGTGAGGGATGGGTCGCGCTCGTAGATTTCGAAGGGGATGGAGTGAGTTGAGAGGTGCTGGGCGAGGGTGAGGCCGCCTATTCCGGCGCCGATGATGAGGATTGGGGGCATGGGGCTGAGGGGGGTGGGATGGTGAGGTTGATTGTTTGTCTTCAGCTTCGTATAGACAGACGGGTCTTCCTCAAATAACTCGGTCGCGGCCTGACCGTGGATGCCACCCATCGGCCCGAGCAGCTGACTGGGTCTGGGAACCGATGTAACCCCCTATTCTGTTGCCCTGCTGCGGCTGTCCGTCGCTGCCCCCACGAGAAGTCGGGGCTGACGACGAGATTGGAGGAGAGGAGAGGGTGAGAGAGGGTGATAGAGAGGAGGGCTGTACATGTATGATGGAGGAGGAGGCTTGGGGGGGATATAAAGACGGCGTTCTTGTTAGGACGAGGTGACGATTTCTTCAATTCGTATTCCAAGACAGCAATCATGCGGGCTTGCTTGCTGGCTTTCTCACTGGCGACAGTGGCATCGTGCAGCACAAGACCCCCCCTACCGGCCTCGGCCCTCGGCCACCCTTCCGCCGCAACATACGAGTACGTCGTCGTCGGCGGCGGGACAGCCGGCTTGGTAATCGCCTCCCGGCTGGCCGAAGCAGGACGGAGCGTTGCCGTCGTCGAGGCGGGAGGCTTCTACGAGGTTGACGCGGGACTGGCGTGCAGGGTTCCGTCGTATGCGGTTGTGGGCGCGGGGTCGAGTCCTGGGGGGGTCGTTCCCGGGGTGGGTTGGGGGTTTGTGACGGTGGCGCAGGG
>NJES01000165.1:0-31094 GCA_002591395.1 Ophiocordyceps camponoti-rufipedis | reverse complement strand
CCCCTGTCGTCGTCGACGCACCATCTGTTGGTCGTGCAGTGAAAAGAAGAGTGCATCTGCCCTTGCAGTTCCCCCGAACCGAGAGACGCCATTGGCCCCCGAGCCACGAGCCTGATCCATGACCGGCCATCGGACCGCATCAGAAACTGTGCAACTGTGTGGGGGAGGGCAGCATGTGGACTCAACCGAGACATCAGGGAGACGAGACACAGCAAAGTGTGAAAAGGGATCAACTTGAGACGGGCTACGCGGAGCCATGTCTCACGAAGAAGCCTTCTCAGCGAAGGGTAAAGTTGCCGCTCGTGCCTGTGATGGGCTGCAAACCGCTCAGCAGGCTCTTGGAGTCACCATAGTATCTGAAGCGATACACGCCCAAGTCGGCGTTCCCCCGCGTGTCCCAGCTGATGTCGACCTCGCTGAAGCCAGCGAGGACAGAGGTACGGCGCCACTGGAAGACGAGGAACCAGTCTTCGTCGTTGCGGTACTCCTCCCACTTGTTGTCCGCTACCCGCCACCGCTCCACGCTGGCGTACGTCTTCTCCAGCCGCAGGTTGTTGCGCGGGTTAGCGGCCTGGAAGGAGACGGTGACGACGTCTCCGTGGCGGTAGACGAGATTGGGCTCGCGGAGGACGCGGCCGTACCACGAGCTCCGCGGACGGCTGTCCAAGATGACGGGAGATATAAAGGACAGGGACTTGTTCCGGTTGTCCGGCGGCGGAGGACCCGGGAGCGGCTTATCGACGGAGTTGTGATGCAAGTAGCCCATGTTGCTGACCGTCAGGTTGATAAAGGCCTCGAGCTGGTGCGGTCCGTACAGCGTCGACGCGCCCTCGTAGCGCTGCACCTGATACTCCTCGGGCGTGACGCAGTAGTGGGCGTACGTGTTGGCCGGGCCACCGAGGACGACGAGGGGCCTCCTTATCCCGAGCAGTTTCTCTGCCTGCTCAGCGACGGCTGCCTTCCAGCGAATGCCGCTCATGGTGGTGACCTCGCTGGGGCTGACGATGATGAGGAGCTGCCCGACTCGGAACATCTGCATGTCCACTATGTTGGGCGCCCAGCTATAAGGCTGGTCCATCTCACCCACGTCGAGGAGGATGGGCTTCGCGCCGTGGCACTGCTTCTGGCTGTCACTCGGCTCCCGGATAAGGCCGACGACGAATCGCCACAGCGGATTGGGGTGCAAGCCGTCCCCCTTTCCCTGCCGAAAGTCAAAGGCCCCCGGCCAGTCCGAGGTGCCGGCGGCGAAGGAATAGCCGAGGGCGGCCGGACACGTCACGGCCTCGGAGCCGTTGCGGAGTCTGAACTGCCAGAATCGCATGTCGTGGTAGAAGTGAAAGGCTTTGACGACGGAGCCCCTGATGGGCAGGAAGTCACTTTCATCGCGGTCCTGAAGACGTGTTGTATAATCAGCCCACGTCCGTCAGTCTCTATGAGCCTCGATTCATCACGTACCAGGATTCTCTTGGCGCCGATATACTGACGCCGTCCCATCTCGTAGCAACTCCGGGTCCCGAAATCAAGCTTGCGGAACTCGGGCCCGCGGCCGTGACAGCTCTGCGACTTGCCATCGGCGCAGGTGCTGTGCTCGAGGCTACACTGTTGGCCGGAGCCGTCATCGCAGTAAGCGCCGAGGACATTGGGCGTCGTATCGCCGACGCTCCCCTGGCTGAATCCCGCTACGAAGTCATCGACGATACCGCCCTTGCCGCGGAACTCCTGTTCCAGTCTCCAGGCGGCGACTCCCTTGTTGTCGCCCGCCACGAGCGTGTTGTTGCCCAGGAGCGAGGTGCCATGCACGGCAAACCAGCTCAGACAACCCGTGATCTTTCTGTCCGACGCGCGCGTGAAGCGGAGGAGCGTCATCATCTTGTCCGTTTCGTCTGCGTACCGTACCCTCTCTTCCACGGGATTGGCGAGCCAGGCGAAGAGGGAGCGGTTGATGGCGCCGTCAGGGATACGGAGTCTGCCGACGTCGATGTAGCCCTGAGATCCCATGAGCGTTTAGCATGGTGTACAAGGGGAATGAATGCTTGTTTCTCACCTCTCTCAGAGCCTCATGGGCGCGCTTGATGGAAAGCAGGGTACCGTTGACAATGGCCTCATAGCTCTGCTTGTCGAAGCCCAAGCTGGGCAGCTGAGGGAGCAGGTAGTTGGACCATGCCCCCGGGCCGGCATGGCTATGAGTGCCGGTGAGGGCGATGTTGCTACTGTTGTAGAAGGCATAGGCGCCTCCCATCTTGAGGAGCCCATCCAGCACGCCGTTGCGAATCGCCGTGTCGCCCGACTGCGTATCCAGCACGATGTAGACGAAGCGGTCGGCCGACTTGGTATCATTCTTTCCGATGATAAAGGCCCGGCTGTAGAGCCGCTGTCGCAGGCCCGAGCCGACTTGGTTGAAGTTTGCGTAGCCCGAGAACCTGACTTCGGCAACGGGACCGGTGATGTCTGCTTTGCCGATGCCAATGAGGTATTTGTCGCGCCTGTCTTCGGTCGAAGCTCCGTTCAGGCCGAGGCCGAAGCAGAGAATGAAGAGGACAATGGCGAGAAGCATGGCCGTACCTAACTGGTGTTGAAGATTGTAGACAGGGAGATTGAGAGCAGGGATGACGGAACTTGTATGTAGGTGGATTGATACGCCTCGATCCTGCAGCAGAAACAGACAAGGCGAGCTGACACGGGACGCTGAAGGAGGGAGGGGTCATGTGTTTTCCTGTTTGTAGATGACCATCATCATGACGGCCACGAGATGCATCTTGCGACCCAACCATCACAGGCCTCTGCCGTCTCCCCTCTGTAACCTCTCTATCGTCAACGGCTTGAACGGCTTGCGCACCCGATCTAGCGAAGGCCTAGGGCCCAGGCCCGCTGGTCTCCTGACGCCCGTCTGCTGCATCGCCGAAGCGAAAGTCGTCGCGTGGAAGCTCGAGGCCGGCTTTAGCGGCTGCCCCTCGCCTACATCTAGGGCTTTGACTGCGTCCGGCTCCGGGGATTCCTTGTCAATCGTGCCCTTGTCCAGCCTTTCCGACGCCCCGGGACGCGTCGGCAGCTTCGTGTTTGATAGCTTGTGATGGGCCAAGGCGGCATCGATGATGGCTTCGCGCCGGGGGGGTGCTGCTTCGACTGGGGCTGCACTGACGGCTGTACTGGTGAAGCTTGATGTCGCCTTGGTCTCCGTCACGAACCCCAACAGGCTACGCTGATCGGGTCTGCGTCGGCCATTGCTGGACATGGGACCTCTCTTTTGTTCGCGAGGCCTTGGTGCTACCATGGCAGCAGCAGTATGGTGAGCGCCGGCCGAGACGAACCCGGGCAAAGACGACATGGTAAACTTGGACGCATCGTCCATCGTGGTGACGTAGTCGGGCTTCCATGGCCGGTCCATCTTCTCCCCCGAGCAATCCGTGCGTGGCCGTTTGGCTGCTCGTTTGTCTGTACGGTCGTCGACGGGAAAGAGGTCGTCTTCCATCGAGAACATCACGGGAAGCTGGTCGAAGATGGCCTTGTCCTTTGGCATCTCCCTGCCGAGCAACTGCGCCATCCCTCGCACAACACACTTGTCCAGGCTGGGCCCCTTGGCCGCAAACATGGCCGCGAATGGAGAGACAAAGGGCGAAAGCTCCGTCTTGCAGCCCGTGCCCTGCGGTCCGTAGAGCGGCCAGCTCAGATAGAGTGACGCCTTGGCCCGCGTCATGGCCACGTACAGCAGCCGTCTCTCTTCGTCAGAGTCTTCGGACCTTGAATGTGGGATGGAACCGGCGTAGACTGAAGGGATGAAGACGACGGGCCACTCCAGCCCCTTGGCCGCGTGTATGGTCGAGATGGTCACCAACGACTTCTTATCCCCCCCGCCGTCGTCTTTCTGTGCGTCAGAGGCCAGGGCCACGTTGGCGAGGAAGCGGCCGAGAACATCGTTTTCCTGGGCTTGTTCAACCCCTTCGATCTCGGGAAGCGCCTCTTCATCCAAAGCCTCTGTGTTCCGCGTCGCGTCTCTGGCCATGTTCACGAGCTCCTGTACATTGGCCCAGCGGCTCTCGTGGTCCTCGGTATACTCCTCCTTGAGGTAGTCCTTGAAGCGAAGCTGATCAACAAGATGCTCGATGAGTCGGGCCAAGGCGAGCGGATCCGTGCCATTGGCCTGCGCGGCCTTGTCCCTCAGGCCTTGAATGAGCTGGAGGCCAGCAGCGAGGTTTTGCTCCATCTTGGGTCGGATATTGGTCTTTGCGCGCCGGCCTCCTCGACAATGCCGGCGCAACAGCGACCACAGGCTCATGCTGGCCTGCTCGGCCTCGTTGAGCAACGACTTGATGGTCGTCTCCCCGATGCCTCGTCTTGGGACGTTGATGATTCTCGCCAGCGCGTCGTTGCAGTCGGGCTGATTGATGACTCGGAGATAGTCGAGAAGGGCCTTGATCTCCTTGCGGTCGTAGAACTTGGTTCCGCCCACCATGCGGTAGGCAATGCCGGCCTTGCCCAGCGCCGATTCGACGTGTCTCGATAACGAGGCGGACCGGAGGAGGATCGCCACGTCTTCGTGCGCCAGCATCTTGCCGCAAAGCATCATGATGCGTCTGATTTCCGTCACGATCCACTCGCCCTCGGCTATCGAGCTCTTGATCTTCCTCAGCACCGGCTTGAGGCCCTTGGAGTGGACGGGGACCAGCCTCTTCTGATACCGCGTCTTGTCCTGTTGAATGACGTTGAGAGCGAGCGATAGGATGAGCTGCGAGGACCGGTAGTTTTCCTCCAGGGCGACCTCTTCCGTCTCGCGGAAATCCTGAAGCAGGCGTTGCAGATTGCGGATATCGGCCGAGCGCCAGCCGTAGATGCTCTGGTCCGGATCGCCAACGATTGTTATTCGCTGGCGCTCCTGGGCGAAGAGCTTCATGAGTTCGTACTGGATGCCATTGGTGTCTTGATATTCGTCGATGAGCACGGCTTGGATGTTGGAGACACAGGATGGGTGTTTTTGAAGAAGCTCGACGCAGCGTACCAGCAAGTCGTCGTAGTCCAACAGATTCGCCTTTGCCAGGTGAGACTGATACTCCTCGAAGCATGTCAGGAGGGCTGGCGTCGCTGGGTTTTGCTTCGAGGGTTGTGACGGGGCCCCCTTTGACTTTCTCTTGCTTATCCAGGCCTTGGCTTGTGGAGGCTCGACTCCTAGATTGAGACGCTTGCATATCCTCTGTATGATGGCCCTGGAGTCGCCATCGTCGGCGATGCCAAACTTGGAGTCGAGGCCAATCAGCCGTCCGTACTTGGCCAAGTACCGCCTAGCGATGGAATGAAAGGTGCCCAGAATAAAGGTGCTCTCTGATTTCTGGCCAAGAGCATCGGCAATTCGCGTCCGCATTTCCTTGGCAGCCTTGACGGTAAAGGTAGCGATAATGATGTCGCATGGCTTGTAGCCCTCCTGTTGGACCAGCCAGACAACCCGCGCCGTGAGCGTATGTGTCTTGCCGCTGCCAGGGCCGGCCAAGATGGCGACGGTCGAGGCATTGGAGGTAACTGCGCGCTGCTGAGCCTTGTTCAGAGACTGTAAGATGGCAGTTGACATTTTGGGGGTGGATGAAGATTGAAGGGCGACAGAACGCGTCCTTCTACGCGACGGGCACTTGGAAAGCGCGAGGTCATGTGACTTATTGTGATGTGCTAATAGTATATATCATCTTCTGTCTGTATTCGTACATCACATCACCAACAGCATGCGTCAGTGCAATCAGTCGTTTGTCCGCCCCGTTTGTGAATGATGTCGTTTGGTGCGTCATGACTGATCCTGAAGACCATATAATGGCTTCAACAAGCCACTACTCAGACCGAGGCACCCCCGAAGGAGCGAGTGAGCCTTGACGCATCATTGTTCAGCATGGCTTCACCGGCCATAGACGAACTCCCTCCGCAGACGAGCGAGGCAAGATCGCGGCTTTTTTACTACGCCTTCATCTTGCGCTCGAGATGCCACCACTTGAGAGACTATGAGCGGGCCGTGATGCTACAACAGAGACTGGGTCATGAATACATGAGCGGAGAATACCTCTTGAACTCGACGATACCGATAAACAACATCCGCACCATCTCGTCTCAGGGCTACATGCTCGCCCAGCAAGCCGATCAGCTAAGTGCGCAACTCGGTATGGCTTTCTCCGGCCAGGGCTCGCAGCGAGAAAGTCCGAGGCAGATGGGAGAGCCGACGACGTGGATATCTCTGGACCAAAGCACAATGCTTCTGGAATTTGAAAGAAAGTTTTGCCGCCTCATGACACTCATTAACGACCTGGATATTCGAATTTTGGGAAAGAAAAAACAAGAGGATGAACTGAGAAAGTTGGCGTCGTCTTCTTTGCCAAATTCGCCTTTTGCGCGAGCACTATGCGCGACGGGGCTTGCTTCGACTCAAGAGAGCTCGTCAGGGCAGAAGGCCGCCTCGACTAAGCGGGCTATCGACGGCGATCAGCGCACAATGACTCTGCCGGATCGACCCAAGAGTAAGAGAAAGGTTGAGCAGTGAGATTGCAGGCATGGCGGCGGTGGAGATGGATGGTGGATTTCGGTTACGATGGCAGACAGACGTCATGTAATGCATAGTGCAGAAACTGGCCTTTGTTCTGCGACAAGGCCATTGTGAAGAGTGACTCGAGGCAGCAAGTGTAGGTAGAACTTAGAAGGCCTTGGTGGTGCAACAAGCAGCGAGTCAGCTCTGGGGTAATTGGCGCCTGAGTCTTGGGGGTGGGTGGCAGCAAGGCGCACTGACGGGAGCAGCAACTGACGGGAGCTAGATACTACCTCCCCAAGGGGGATGGCAGACGGGAGGCAGGTCAGTCAGTCATGGATTGCTTGGCTGCACAGGGCTGTATGTATGTCCATACGAATAGGGGTCAACTCCCTCTGCTCTGGTGCTCGAGGACGGTCCGGGGCTTCATCGGACCTTTGGCTGCCGAAGAGGTCCAAACCCGGGAGAGCAAACGGGCTGTTGGTTCCGTCACCGTCGTATCGGACAGGCCTGTCAGCCTCGTCTAGCTCCCGTTGCCACGAAGCGGGCCCCTACCATCCCGTTACCTCCGGCCCCACCTCTTCACTGAGGGTGGGCTCCTTCAGCAGTGAAGACGGCCCATGACTGGCGGCGGAGGCCCGCGGGATGGATGGGATGGATGGATGGATGGATGGATGGACCTACCTATGGACGGGTCAATTGGATGGTGGACGGACCGGGCTGAAATCCTTCATTGACAGGCGGGGTTAGTGGCCTTCATTCAGTGACCCGCCCCCGCCCGTGAGTGGCCCACAGCGACCAGGGCCCGGCGGCTAGCGACGACCAATGAGCCCCATGGGCTTCGGCTCCCCAGCGCTTACTCGCTGTGATTGTTTTACGCCTCCTCGCCCGTACTTATTCCAACTTTTTACCCCAACGATCTGCCTCCCATGTCCAGGTCGTCGTCTCATGTCTGGCATCCCGGGCGACGCCGCCGTTTCGAACGAGGTCGTACTGCTCGGCTTTAATAATCGCTCCCCTCCGCCATGCCGTTGCATGCCGTCATCCTCGTTCTCCTCGTCCTCATCCTTCACAGCTCGCCAACAGCCGCCTTGGACAAGAGCTTGCCCACTGCTGTAGGCGCCATCTTCGCTGCCTACGCCATCTCCCTCGTCCTCGTCGCCCTCACCCTGCTGGCCCTGGCCAACAAGAGACGCGAGCATCTCCGCGCCGACCTCGACCTCGATCCCTCCGTCTTTGTCACTCAGCCCGTCCACGACCCCTATCAGACCTTGGCCAGCCCTGCCCGGAGCAGCGCAGCCGTCCGCAACTTTTCCTATCCGTCACCCGTCAGCCACGAATTTCCCTCCTCGCCCCTTCATCCGCCCGAGATGGCCTCTCAGCAGCAGCTCGACGACATGTATCGCCATGCCATGGAGCACGAAGACGCCAGACTCAACGGTCACCACTTTGTCCCGTCTCCCACCCAGCCCAAGCCCAAGCCCAACCACCTGACGCTCGACGAGAAGCCCCAGTCCAAGACGCAGAGCTTCCTCAACGCCATCCGCACGCCCAGGAAGAAGACGCTCAAGGGCGTCAACATCTCTTCTCCCATCATGTCGCCCCTCCCCTCCCCTCATCCCTCACAACAGACATCTCGCCAGTACAGCCCTCCCACGCCTAGTTGTTACGCGCCCTCGCCCGCCGTCGCTCGTGGTCCGCCACCGACCACTCGCAGTCAGATGCCCCTGACTCCCGAAATATCTCCTCGCACCATCCCCAGCATCGAGGAGCATCTCGATTCTTACCTCGTCTCGGATGGGCAGCACTCTCAACAGCGTCGAACCGCCCTTCCTCTCGTCGGACTTCCGCGATCGCCCAAGCCCGGCAGCTGCTTCCCCCCGGTGTCCTCGGCGCCTAAACTCGGCAGTGTGCGGCGGCCCAGTGCGGTGCGAGAGGGTGGACTGCTGCCGCTGCGGGCCTACGAGCCGGAGAAGCTGGGTACTAATTCGTCGACTACCATCCAGACAATCCTGGAGAGAAAAGGACCTGAGGCTCCGGTGACGGGGCGGAGTCCGGTGACGGCTGGGGCCGTCCCATACTCCCCTTACCAACCTTATACGCCCTGTGTACCCATGACGCCTTCTCTCGTCACCAAGGAAGACAGGAAGCGGATGAAGAAGATGATGCCCAAGACGCCTACCACGGAGATGGTCAAGAAGACGGAGGAAGTTTGGTGAAGATTGGCAGCAAGGGCGTTGGTGTTTGGGGTTTGAGTTGACGGTATTTAACCATCATGTCTGTACAAAATCATGAAAAGGACCTGATGGCTAGACGGAGAGGGACAGGGAGATGGCAGCTATCTGCGTCTGGACGCATGGGAAATCAAGTCTGCGTTGGCTTCTAGCATATGAAGAAATCTTAACCTCTCATTCACACGCCTCCCTCATCCTGGATGATTGTAACAGGAGTGAGTGATGATACCTCGACTCAGACGGCGGGCATCTCTCGACAAGGCATTCTTCGCCGTGCCGCGTCCCTGATGCCTCGGTTACGGCCACAGGGGTAAGAGACGACACAAGGCGGACGGCTCGCGACCCCCCGATGATGATCTCATCGGCTCCCGAGTCATGGCCCAGACGTCGGCCATCGTCATCCCGCGTCGCCCGAGACTGCCGAATCGGCCTGCAGGGTCCGTGATTGATGCTGTTGCCTGTCGTTGATCAGGGTAGCAATAAGCTTACCAGCTCTTTGTTCTTCTGGTTCGTTTAAATGGCTCAAAATAGAGAGAAGAAAGGGGTGGAAAGTGACGTGTGTCTGTGACGGAGCAGGGATGGTCTGGTCTAGGCCCAGTCTGTCGAGCGCCAAGGGAGGCCGTATAGAGGACGGCTCTCTCTCGGGGCACATTTCCTGATTGGTGAGGCAGTCTGGAACTCTTTCGTCCTTTTTGCGACTCTGATGAGTCTGGCAGAGCTGTATATCCGAAGCAGCAGGAGACTTGAGATGCCCAGGCGAGCGATCGCTGCCTTAGAAGCCCGTATCGGCATGATATCGAGGGCGTGAAACATGCAAACACGTCACAGGCGTGACCAGCAGAGTTTCAGCCCTGCAGTGCCTTTGCTTCTCGTCTCGTATAAGGGGGCTATTATATCGGATAGGGAGTCCATCGTCGGGAGGAAACGTCGTATTTCAGCGAGAGGCGGGGTGGGGGAAGATGGGGGGGGGGGGACAAAGGCCATGAGCAATGTGAGTGAGACAATGGGGAGAATCTAGAACTCGGATCGAAGCTGGGTCGGAACGAGGCCGGAACGGGTTCCGAGCCGTCTCCGGTCATGGGCCGAACCGGATGAAGTGGATAGACTTTTGCATACGGGTCCGAGCCGAGGTTTCCAGATACTTGCCTACGAATACATATTCGTACAAGAGCTACCTATCGAGAGAACTCATGTTGATAGTTAGTATTCGTACATGCTACATGCATGCAAGCTCTACCGCAGCCGGGCTCAGCCATTGGCATCGTCGATGCGGTCGAAGCCGAAACTCCCCGGGACGTCCTTTTGCCGACGCGGACCGGCCAACGGGCTCTCCGAGACGGCCGCAAGTTGGCCGACGCTGCAACGTCGAGGTGCTACGGCGGCAACCCTGCAGCAGGCACTGGGAAATGTATGTATGTATGTGTGTTTGTAGGTGCATAATCTTACTGGCGTGCCGAGGCATCGGGGGCCGGTCTCCTGCGAGGTACATGGCTGATGACCCGCGGGATAGGTAGGATCTTCTCTGGTGATTTCGGCGGCTACCTAGGTATTGTGGTATGTATGTAGACCCGGTGGGAGGGAAAGCGGAGTCTTGGACCAAGAGATGGTGCTTGGTGTTTGTATGTATGTATGTATGTAAGAGGTTAGTTGATCCATCGTCTCCAACTGCCAGTCCGGTTGCTTGCGTGCCTGCAGGAGGCATTCATACGCGCATGTTATGTAGGAAGTCGATGGGTGCGTGTAATTGCTGTATGTACGAATATCGACGAGAACCCCAGTCGTCTCGAGGCAGAGCTGAATCAATGAACCGACAGAAGCCGTCCGTGAAAGCTGCTGCGAAAGGCAAGTGGCGGTACTTTTTCTGACGACCGTCTCGACCATCGTTGGCAGCGGCTGCAATATCAAGTGGGAATGGGAAGGGAGACAAGGGAAGGGAAGGGGGTGGATCGTCTGCGGAATTCCCCTCGTCGATCGATGAGTGGGCGAGTGGGTGTGACGAGGGGATGCCGATTCCGAGCCGGTGCAGCTTGGGCGGATGTCCCTGGGGCGGATACCCCTTGGGCTGGCAACACTCGGGATCAGGGAAATCACATTCGTACATACATACATACATTACACGTGTAAGGAAAGGTATACGTACTATGGTCAAGGTTATACTCCTTCTCTCGAACTGCAAGGTTCTGCAAGACTCTTGCGTCGTAAACCACCAGTAGGGGAGGTTTCCGTCCGTCAAGGACACAACATGACAACCGTGTGCCTCTACATACAAAGACACGACTCAACTGACTAGTCGCTTCCCATTGCATCCTGAGGGGAATCAAATGGACAAGCCTTCCCTCGGCCGTGCTGCGGGCATCGGGTAAACAACTGCCTCATAAGGTGTGACTGTCTCAGGTTGACGATAACTCGACAAGCGGTGTGCCCTTGATATCGTACAACGGAGACAGCCGCAACGACGAGCGACTACAGTATGTATAGGTTGACAGTACAGATCTACAGTATTCTTTCCAGCTTTCCCACCTTGGGCCGTCGTGCGTGGTGGAGTTGTGCTTGTAGACAACAGCAAGTCGTGATGCGTCTTCAAGGCAGGGCTCAAGACGTCGGCACAGCAAACAAAGCACACATACATACATACATGCATATGCAAAAACTGAAAATTCACACAGAGAAGGCTGCCGCAACCATCCCACCGGCACGCTTACCTGTACTGTGTGCAGCCTAGCCATGTGTTGCCTCGGCATCCTTCTGGTACAAGAGGGGCGTCTCCAGCCGGAACCCGCCCTTCTCGGCCTTCCACATCGCAGGTAGCGGTGGACCGGAAGAAGAGAATAGCCTTTGGCCGTGCAGGGCGGAGACAGGAGACAGGACGAGGCCGAAGAAAGCCGGGGCGAGAGCCGGCTCGGTGAAGATCGGGGCGGACGGTCGGCCGGTAGCTTTGCTGCGTCTTTTGGGGGCTGGAGCTCAGCCCGATCGGAGAGGGAAGCTGGGTTCGATGGAGGAAGGGGGTGTTTGCTAGTTGTTGTCCGAAAGGGGGATGTGGGTTCTCGGTGACTCAAGCATCGAGGCTGTATGTACTACAAATGCCTACATACATACTATGTATGTACAGAGATGTGTCTGTCTACTCCAGCAGATATGTAAATCTATATGAGACTGTCGATGGCAAGCACGAGGTCGATCCTGGGAGGCCGGTTTATTATCAAGAGCGTGGGGGCCTGGTGGCTTGGCCGTTGACTGACGTCTTGGTCTTAAGAACCCAAGAGACGGGTAGGCTTGGAGCACGATTTATAGGACGATGCTCGTTGAGGGGCGGCCCGTGCCAAGGGGATCTACGATGAGCACCATGTGTATGTATGTACACATATTCGTACTTCGTACATACATACTTGCACGTGTGATATCAACGTAGGAGTTGCTTATTGAAGCGATCATGAGGTGTGAAGACGTGTAAGTTGGGCGACGAGTTGCTACCACTTTCCGCACATTACGCTTTTATATGTGTAAACATGACAACAGTTCTTATTCAGACGGGTTGCGCTGTGAACAGGGCCAACCCGGTTCAACTCAGCGGCAGTGGGCCAAGTGTTGACAGTCGTGGCACAATGTTCGGTTGCCATTATGATATTAAGGAGACGTTTGTTTTCGTATGAGATGTAAGATAGATGTAACTAAAACTACTGGACGGGTTATCAACGGATTGGTCTGAGGCCTGTTCAAGTGTCGTCGAGCCGTTTCCATCGTTGTCAGGCTACGAGTAGAGGTCAAGAGTTATGGGAGTGGTGCACAAATTTATACACAGCATCTAGCTATCGCGGTACTTGCCTATTCGAGACGCCTAGGCATCCCTCCCTGGACGCCGCCAAGACGAGAACAGAAATCGTGCCCGTTTCTAGAGTCAAATCGTCTTGTGGCGAACCAAGATACTTGAGACAGACGGGACCCTTGTTGACTCGTCGGTCTCGGGACCCTGATACGGTGTGACGGACTGTGTGGGGTCAGTCTCCGTGCCGGGTAAAAAAAGATCCCCGCCCCCAAGCCCCACTCTACACTGTGTGCGCCAGGCGTGGGCACCGTACAGTGTGCGTCCGGCGCCGCGTGGCCGAAAGGGGGTTAATACCTACCTATGTATAAGGACCGATGAACGGGTCTAGCAGTTTGGGCAACTCTCTGCGCTCAAGTGGGAGAGCATCTCGACGGCCAAGCTGGACGGGTCTTTAGAGCTCGTCCGGTGACGCGTGCCGGCCTCGATCCGCGGCACGGGAGCACGGTGCAAGGCAGATGGAACGGGACAGTGCCTCAAGAGGCGCGTCTGCAGCACGGACCTCGTGCCTCAGCAGATACCCAGCCAGTACCCCGGGCTCCCGCGTGGCAGGAGCCGTCGCACATGTACTCGGAAGTGCTGACGATTTTTTTCCTTCTCTTCTCCGCGCGACAACCGTTCCCCCACATGCTGCATCGTACGATAATTGCGTTGCCCCTTCGAGACTGCTTTATTCACAGTATCAGGGAGATGAAAGCTGCCTATGTACATAAGTAGCATAACTCGATGGTATGTGCGAATATGTAGAGGCAAGGCAGGTTAAAGCACCCCGATTATGCAGATAGGCGTGCAGGCCGCCCTCAACCGATGCCTCGTCTCTTTTTCTTTTTCAAACCTCCCAGAGGCCGTTCGCCACTCCAACGGCTGCACGTTCCGAAACTATTGGCGAGCAGTCTTCACCCCTGCTCCTGCTGTCTTGCTCCGCCCGTCTCCATCCCCATCCCTGTCCGTGTCCAGCCCTCGGTGACAGTGCGCGAGCCGCACGTCGCTGAGCGCTTTACGATCCGCGCGGCTCATCTGCTCCCAAGACGAGAGAGAGGATACCAGAGGATACCACGGAAGATAACAAGGACCGGGGAAAGGGCGAAAGAAAACACACACCACTCTCCCTCTGCAGTCTCACTAGAGTCTCTCTCTGGAGTCTGGCCCCAGCAAAACGTTCTCCCACGGCGGAGAGAAAGCAAAGAAGGAAAATCGGGGCCCGCCGTTGCCTTCCTGTCGGTTGCGCGCAATCACAAATTCTTGTTTGTGCGCCCGCTCGTGTGACGCTTGCCCATCCATCTTACCTGTTAGATATATCTTGACGGCCTAACGCTGGCGCCCGCTCTCTTCTCAAACCCATCCATCCACCCATACGAATACATCCTTCTGCTATTCGCCCTCAGCCGACGCCACAGCGAGCACGAGAAACGCTTCGTTTAAAACTTGATACAGATTCAGGGGGCCTTTCAAATCCGTTCGGCCATACCGACAGGTTCCGTCGTCGGCCCGCCTACATCCTACCTACCTCTTCACCCTCTCCTGGACAGTCCCTCGCTTCTCGTCCGTCGTTTCTTCTCTTCGCCTTCACCCTCGCTGCGAATGAGACGGCCCTCGCCTTCTCCTCTTCCTCGCCGCCCGGTACCATCCACGGCTGCCGACAGCGGGCCGGCCCACGCGGTCCGAAAGCCCCATCGCATCGCCCACCGACCGGGCTGACTCGCCTCTCGCGCCATCCCTCCCTCATGGCCGACGACGAGTCTGCCGGCCGCTTCGGCCTCGACGAGCCCGTCTTCGGCTTCATGGGCGATGCCACTGCCATGCCCGCCGCCAACTCGGACCCTCCTCCCGCCTCTACCGATAATACTCAGACCTTTTACGGCCCCTCATCCTGGGACTTCCAGGTAAACACCCCCTTCGACTCCTTCGACGTCGCCTCTTCCAGCGCGACTCCCACCGTCTCGACCGGAGGCTCCGTCGGCCCGCCCTGGCCGCTCCCCTCCTTCGACCAGACCCAGCAGCAGCGCCAACAGCCGGTCCAGGCCGCGTCTCCTTCCTTCGACGGCTTCTCGACGTCCCGCGTCAACCCCAAGACCGTCTTCAGCTCCAACCCATCCCTCACGTCCGGCTCTACCACGACGGCCAAGGCTGCTCAGGTCCGTGCGGCCTCTGGAATGTCTCACGAAGAGCTTCGAAACATCGCCATGCCGCCTCATCTCCATTACAACTCCCCCAAGAGCGCTTCCAGCCCCGACTCGGCCAACAGCGAGGCCAAGATTGGCGCTGCCTCCTCCCCCGAGCTCCTTGGTCTGTCCAAAAAGGACTCCCGGAAGCGAAAGGCGTCCGACGAGCTCGAGGACGACGACGAAGTGGAAGATGGAGACAAACCTGTCAAGAAGACGGCCCACAACATGATCGAGAAGAGGTATCGCACCAACATCAACGACAAGATTGCCGCCCTGCGCGACAGCGTTCCCAGCTTGAGGATCATGTCCAAGAGCGCCAGGGGCGAGGACACGACCGAGGACCGCGAGGAGCTTCACGGCCTGACGCCGGCGCACAAGCTGAACAAGGCAACCGTAAGCCGCATTCTTGAGCCACTGGCACTCACAGTCTTGCTAACCGGCCCAACCAGGTGCTGAGCAAGGCGACGGAATACATTCGGCATCTCGAGAAGCGAAACAGTCGTCTTACGGATGAGAACAACGCCATGAAGGAAAGGATAGGGGCTTTCGAGAAGCTCTTCATGGCCGGAGCCATGAACGGCTCCATCAGTCCCATGCAGCACCCGCCCACGCCCATGTCATACCCTCAGGAGAGCCAGCAGCAGTTTACCAGTTCGCCCATGGCCACTCCGCAAGACAGCAGCTCGAATCCTGCCGGCATGATCAATGTACCAGAGGACATGAAGCGCATCATCTCCGCCCAGATGGCTGCTGGCCAACCGTACCCGGTACCTTCACAGCCTTTCCGAGGAGGCAATCCAGCCGTGGTGCGCCAGCAGCAGATGCAGCAGCAGCAGCAACAGCAACAGCAGCCACAACAACAGATGCAACGGAATGGCTGGGTCAACGCGAGTCCTTATCTCGGTAAACTCATGGTCGGCTCCCTTGCCGGCCTCATGATCCTCGAAGGCCTCGGAGAAGACGAGAAAAGCAACGAAGAACCCCAGGGGAGGGGCCTCTTCGCTCTGCCTGTTCAATTCCTCGGCCGTCTGTCGTCGGCACTCGATCTTCACGTCATGGGATACCATGTCCACACCTCTCTCAGGTTATTGTTGATCATGGGTGCCTTTTTATGGATCTTCATCCCCATGCTCTTCTCATCGCCGGATACAAAACTCGGCAAGGGGCAGCGAGCTGCTCTCCTCAAGAGGGCGCCGTCGCTCGCGTCTTCCATCGACGTGCGACGGCAGGCATGGCTGACGGCCATCCAGACGGTCTGGGTGCCCAGACACAACTTCTTCCTCGAAGCCTCGGCCTTGATGCTCAAGGCACTCAAGCTCAGTCTGCGCAACGCAATCGGCGGCCAGGCATATCAGATGTTGACGGGCCTGAGCGAGGAGGAGGAGGCGGCCCGGGTCAAGGCCTGGTCCATCGCCCTCGACTCGCAGCTCGCGGGGGGGGACGCGGGCATCTGCAAGAGTCGCTTGATACTGACCCTGCTCGCTTCGGGCACCCTTCCCGACACCCCTGCTCGCCTGATGCTCAGGGCGCTCCACATCAGGGTCCTTCTGTGGGAGTTTAGCAAGAGTAACAGGCTGCTGGGTGCCATCGACGCTGTGGCGGCGAAGCTTGCGAGGAAGCAATGGAACGAGGCGCGCCATCAGAATCGTCTCCTTCAGGTTCGGACGCGCCGCGGGTCTCGCACCGCTCTCGAGAACCATCTGCCGGACCACCTCGTCGCCCTTGTCGAACAGGAGTCGGACGACGTTCTCAGCGCTTCCGTCATACAGAGGGCTCACAATCTCGCCTTTAACGTGGACACGGCCAGCAGCATCGAGAGCCGCATCGACGGTATGGATGCCGTCGTCGACGACATCGCCGTGGGCTCGCCTATGGACGCGGTCGCCGCCTGGTGGTCGACGCAACTCCTCCATCGCGTCCTGACGGCCACGTTGGACGAGGACTCCCAGGCGCTGCGGAGCAAGGGCGAGGACATTACCCTGGCCATCAAAGCTGCGCCTACGGGATCCGTGGCCCGGATCCGAGCCGTGTTGGCGCGTGCCGTCTTGGTCGAGGGATGCGGTCCCCAAGACACGGACCTGGCGCGCCGGGCCATCGCCAAGGGGGAAGTGAACAGCTCTCTTGGCAGCCCGTCGCTGATAGGCGGGCCCGTCGCCCACGCGCCAGATGGCGATCTGACAATCTCGCTCAAATGCGCGACGGCCATTGCTCACTTCAGACAGGCGCCGTCCGCCTCGGGCCGGCTCGACCTCCTCCAGGGCATCGCCAAGGTGGAGCACATGCCGTCGATGACGCTGCTGGGTTTCACCGCCATGATGGAGTTGATGAAGCATCTTCTGGGCCAGGAGGGCCTGAGACACGAGTTTGATCTGACGCTGAGCAGGCTGTCGAGCGGCCTCCGGCTATGGATGGGCAGACCATGGGCGTCGAGGTGCGGTGTCAGCTCTGAGCTTCGGAACAAGCTGGTGGAGAAGTGTCTGGCGGCGACCAAGTCTCTGGCATGGCCGGACATGGACAGCGGGTGCGGCAGCCTGAGCGACAGCGATGACATGAACACTTGTGCGCGGACCTGACGGCGTCGCGGCGTTTCTTGAGAGGGCCGTGACGATCAAGTAGACACCGGAACTTGATTTCGATTTACCAACGCTGCTCCATGTTTACGACTATTGCACGATCCACGGGCCAGGCGATCTCGGCGACCAGGGGTCATCGACCTTGCTATTGAACTGCATCACCATTGATATCACTCATGGCGAATGGTCTTCTCGGGGTTTGGTTTCTTGAGCATTTGCCTGTCGAACCGCAGAAGGGATTAAGGGTAGATGTTGCTGTTTCAAGGGCGACAGGGACGGAGCATTGGGTGGTTCGCGATGGGTATCGCAGCTCTGGAGCGCTCGATTCGCCTCATGACTGCTTGGCAGGGACTATTCACTTAGCGGATGGCTGCTTGTGGGCTTGACTGTGTGTACACGTCTATCTGTCCGGTGCTGAGCATCTTGAGAAGGAGCTTGGACGGATTGACCGTCGACGGGATGATGAATGACCAAGATAGACAGCTGTTATCTGTTGTGTCGTGGAGAGTGAGTGAAGAGAGCCTGTTGGTCATCAGAAGTGTGTCATGACTACCCATGACTACCACTGTCATATCTCGAGAAACTATGTACCTACCTAGACAGGTAACACGTGGAAATGGTGTCTGCAAGTGAATCGGGGTCCTGAACTTGAATGGAAGCTAGTCGTATACTAAGAACTGCCTACTGAGGGAAGCCAGGGCTAGCGGTTTCCGACAATGGACCTGTGAGAATCAGGGACTCAGCCGGATGCGGTCATGAAAGGCCGTCGAGCTAGTCGTCGAGGTTTCCTACATGGTTCGAATACGCCATGGACTTGATCGGTCAGAGATGCGCATGGGGACTAGCCTTGGCGAGTGTTGGGCGATGATGGCATGTCTTTGTCTGTCGGGAAGAGCAGACGACAAGTTCGATTGGTGGCATGTGATTCGTACTTGGCAAGAAAGGCTGAAGAACTTGAAGATGCTGGGTAGTCAGTGTGAGGGTCGGTAGATGGCCGGTGTGAATGCCGGTATAAGAGCCGTGTAAGAGGTCCAGTGAGGGATACCACGTGACCGATCACGTTAACGAGATGCAGCCTCAACCTCAACCTCAACCTCATCCGCCCCTCAACATCCCCGACCAGCATGGAAACGGACCCTTGGGCAAATGACTGGCCCGAAAAAGGCGCCAAGGTCGTCGTCGAGAGGCGAAATGCCAGCAAGCCCCCGATTGCGGCCACGCGACGCGGCACGTGCGAAACTTCAGGCCGTTGGTGCTGCTAGGCTGCTTTGCTGCTAGCTGCCGGACTGCCCGGCTTGGGCTTTGCGGGAGCGACAGCGGTGACAGCGGGCAGCGTGGTGTGGCCTCTTTACGGTTGCTATGAGATGGGGTTGACGTCTTGGTGGTAGGATTCATTCGGATCGTCTCGACTCTGGGATCCTTGTCGAAGCATGGGTGAGAGGGTCTTGTCCTCGAGGACTGAAGGACATGTCTCGGCCCACAGGATCATCGTGTGGCCTTCACTCGTACGAATAAATCGGAGGAGCTGTCGATTTCGCCACTTCTTCCTGTTTCCGTCGCGTCGAGACGGCTAGAGATGGCCAAGCACCAGCTTAGGGTTCGGCCCCGGGACTGACGTGGCCGCAACTTCGACTGGGCCCGAGTGGGACATTCCGCAAACGCCTCGCGGCAACTCTGGATGCGTCCGGAATGTGGACGATGTGTTGGTGATGCTCGGGCTGCGAGAGGCGGCGCGGGCGTAGCGCTGAGCGGCCTCGTGTCGCTCGAGAGCTATCGGGCCGCGCGTTTGTGCGGATAAATTAAAACAAGGTCCATGGTCCGGTCAGGCCGACGACCTCTATAACAATTCTCCTGTTTCGTGACGCTGCTCTTCGAGGCTGATCCTCTTTGAGACGAATTTTTGCCCCATCCTAGCAACCATGTTGGCACCGCAAGTCAATCTCGGCCCTCAGTCCAGCCTGGACCCGACGCTGAGGCGCCAGCGCGTGGCGTCTGATCTGTCAGCTCGAAGCCAGTCGCCTGCCAATAGGTATGGCAACCGGCTGCTGGTCGACGTGGTTGAGGGCACGGCAAGGATGGATCCGAACCGGGCTTTTGTTCATCACCCCAAGACGGCGAGGGCGTCGGATGGCTTCGTCCAGGTGACTTACCGGGAGGCTGTCAACGCCATCAATCACCTCGCCCACCTCATCACCAAGGAGCTGGGCGTCCCGGCCAAGAACAGCTTCCCGACCATCTGCTACATCGGATCGCAGGACATCCGCTACATCCTGTTCCTCATCGCCTGCGTCAAGGCCGGCTACAAGGCCCTCCTCAACTCGCCACGCAACAGCCTCGAGGCGGCCCTGTCGCTCCTCGAAGTCACCGACTGCCACGCGCTCTTCTACGCCGAGTCGCAGCAGAAGACGGTGGAACCGTGGCTTCAGAACCGGCCGATGAAGCACTTCGTCATTGATTCCATGAGCGAACTGCTGGCGTCTGAGCCGGAGCCGTTTCCCTACAGCAAGTCGTTCGAGGAGGCAGTCTGGGACCCGGTCGTCGTCCTGCACACGAGCGGCTCTACCGGTATCCCGAAGCCCATCGTCGTCCGGCATGGGTCGCTGGCGGTGGCCGACGCTTACCGCAACCTGCCCGAGATTGGCGGCGGACGCTTCTTCTTCCAGGAGTACAAGGAGAGGACCAAGCTGTATTTCCGGCACATGCCGCTGTTCCACGCTGCCTCGGTCTACGGCTTCCTGTGCGGCCACATCATGTACGGCATTCCGATGGCCTTTGGCTGTCCCGACAGCCCGTTGACGGCGGAGCACGTCATGGAGTGCATCAAGTACAGCGGAGCTGATTCCTGCATGGTGCCGCCGTCTGTGCTCGAGGAAGTTGCCAATTTGGACGAGGGGCTTGCCTTGTTGGACAAGATGTCTTTCGTCACCTTTGGCGGAGGTAAGCCAGAGCATCAGGGACGTAGTGAGGCATATGCTTACAGGAGGTATAGGTCCCGTGGCTCCAGCGACGGGTGACAAGCTGGCTGCGCGCGGCATCTTGCTGCAGAGCGCCATTGGATCGACTGAGTGAGTTGTCTTCTGTCTGTCTTGATGAAGAGGTGCTCGAGGCTGAACTATCTAGGCAATACCCGTACGCCATGCACTTCCAGACAAACCCTGCCAACTGGCAGTATTTCATCCTCAACACCGATGCCATGGGCGGAGACTTCCGACCTATCGATGGACCCGGCAGCCCGGAGGAGCTCGTCATTGTCCGCAAGGGCCAGGGCAAGCTTCCGACGCAATCCGTCTTTTACACGTTCCCGGACAAGACGGAGTGGTCGACCAACGACATCTTTGCTCCTCATGCCCAGCTGCCCAACCACTGGATGTACAAGGGCCGTATCGACAACATCATCGTCTTCTCCAACGGTGAAAAGCTCAACCCGGCCACCATTGAGGACACGCTCACCGGGCTTCCCAAGATCAGGGGTGCCATGGTCGTTGGCCAGGGCCGTTTCCAGCCCGCCTTGATTCTGGAGCCTTGCCAGGATCCCAAGGACGGTCAAGAGATGGCGCACCTGATTGATGAAATCTGGCCGACGCTTCAGGAGGTCAACAAGGAGACGGTTGCTCACGGCCGCATCTCCAAGGACTTTATCGGTGTCAGCTGCGCCGGCATGCCGTTCCCTCGCTCGGCCAAGGGCTCTCTTCAGCGGGCTCTGGCTCTGGAGCTGTACAAGGACGAGATCGAGGAGCTGTACGAGCGTGCCCTGTCTGGCGAGGCCGGCGGGCCCGTCATTCTCGACCTCTCGAGCGAGAACTCGCTGGCTCAGTCCATCGTCCAGCTCGTCGACAGCAGGATCGGCGTCTCGGGCCTGTCCCCGCAGACGGACTTTTTCGACGCCGGAATCGACTCGGCGCAGGTGATCCGGATTGCGTCCCTGCTCCGGGCCGGTCTCAAGGACGTCCCGATGCCGGCCGAGATCAACCTGCAGGACTCGGTGACGCCGAAGCAGATATACGCCAACAACTCGTCTCAGATGCTGGCCTGCTACCTCTTCTCGCTCGTATCTGGCGAGTCCGGCAGCGGCCAGGAGCAGGCGCGGGAGATCAAGGTCATGGAGGAGCTGTTGGCCAAGTACACGATGAACCTCCCGGCGCCGCAACCGGGCAAGCCAGCGCCCAACGACGAGGGACAGACGGTTGTTCTGACGGGCACGACTGGCTCGCTGGGGGCGTACATGCTGGACATGCTGTGCGCGTCGCCGCGGGTCAAGAAGGTCGTGGCCATGAACCGCGGTGCCGACGGCGGACGGAGTCGTCAGGCTGGCGTCTGCAGCGATCGTGGACTGGCGACGGACTTTTCCAAGGTGCAGTTTGTCGGAGTCGACGTGTCCAAGCCGATGCTGGGCATGGATCAGCAAGAGTATACGCAGCTGCTGTCCGAGGTCGACCGCGTCATTCACAACGCCTGGTCCGTCAACTTCAACCTCAGCGTCCGATCGTTCGAGCCACAGGTTCGCGGCGTGCGTCATCTGGTCGACATGGTGGCTGCGGCGGCCAAGCGGGCACCCATTGCCTTCCTATCGTCGGTAGGGTCCGTCGGCGGATGGCAGCATAAGGAGCTGCCGGTGCCGGAGGAGAAGTTTGTCGACTTGTCGCTGCCCGTCATGGGATACGGCCGCAGCAAGGCCATCAGCGGCCTCATCCTGGACGCAGCAGCCGCTCAGTCGGGCCTACACACGGCTGTGGTCCGCGTTGGGCAGGTCAGCGGTCCGCGCGGCGAGAAGGGCTGCTGGAACAAGCCCGAGTACTTCCCCAGCCTCGTCGCCAGCGGGCTTCACCTGGGAGTGCTGCCTGACGATCTGGGCCCGAGGCAGAGGGTCGACTGGCTGACGATGGAGGAGGTGGCTTCTACCATTCTCGAGATTGTGGGCGCGACGACGCAGGTCAAGGTCGACGACATCTCGGGCTACTATTCGGCCTCGAACCCGAACCCTGCCTCGTGGCCGGACATGGCCCGGGCCGTCAAGGACTTCTATGGAGGCCGGATTCAGCGCCTCGTCAGCTTGGGGGAGTGGCAGGAGATTCTGGAGCGGAGTGCGGCAGCGGCCGACGCCGATCTGGAACTGAACCCGTCCATCAAGCTGCTCGAGTCGCACAGGGACGTGCTCAGGGGGAAGAAGGCCGGTATCTTGCCTACGGTTCTGGCCACGGAGAGGACGGCGAGGGTGAGTCCGACGGTCAGGGCCAGCAAAGCGGTGACGCCGGCCATGATGCAGCATTGGTGCAGACAGTGGGATTACTAGGTACTTGGGTCTTTCACCTCTTCTGCGTACATGGTTTCAGGGATATAACAGACGGGCAATCCTGACTACCTCTTCTATCTTGTGACGATGGTGAATACAGTATACGACAGTGTCTCCCGTGTGGTGTTGCTGAGCTGGATCTTGAAGGACAGATGCCTGGCGCAAGGCTGTTGAGACAGACAGTCATAGCAGAAGGTGGCAAGTCATCGTTCCGCTCGAGACAGCGTCGTCTTGATGTATCAGGCGGCAACGGATGACGGCTGATTCTCCCTCTGAAGAACGAGACTGGTGATACATAGTCAAAAGGAAGAGAACAACCACTCGTTCAGTCCAATCTTCCAACCCCCCGAGCCATCATGGCAACAATGACAGTTCGACTCGTCGCCATCGCCATCCTCACCTCGCTCCTCTCCCCCATCCTCGCAGCCATCCAACGCGTCCCCCACGGAAACTGGCTCGGCCCCCTAGAAGGAGACATCACCCGCTACCGAGTCTTCGACTACATCATCGCAGGAGGCGGCACAGCAGGCTCGGCGCTCAGCCTGCGTCTCGCCGAGGCAGGCTTCCGCGTCGCCCTCGTCGAAGCGGGCGGCACGTACGAAGACGCCGATGGCGGGGAGCACACGGTCCCCAGCCTGGACCTCGCGGGCGTGGGCTGGAGCACCGACGATGTCAGCGCTGATGGTGTTGACTGGGGGTTTGCGCTCGAGCCGGATGAGGCTTGGGGGGGGAGGAGGATGCATATCGCCAGTGGGAAGTGTTTGGGTGGCTCGTCGGTTTTGAACTTTATGATTTATCATCGGCCGACGAAGGGGTCTATGGATCGATGGGCTGAGGCTGTTGGTGATGATTCTTACCGGTAACTCTCTCTCTCCTTTCTCTTTTCCCCCGTCATATCGACAACTAACGGATGGACAAGACTGGATCAGTTACTCCCTTACTATAAGCGAAGCGTCACCTTCTCACCCCCCCGTCTAGAAGACCGCAAGGCCAACACATCAGCCATCTACTTCAACCCGCGCGACTTTGACGAAGACGAGACTCGCGGTCCCGTAGACGTCGGCTTCTCCAACTACGTCTCCGCCTGGTCGACCTGGCTCGAGTCCGGGTTGCGGTCCGTCGGGTTGGATAGGGAGGATGAGTTCAACGCTGGGAGTCTGGATGGCTATCATTACACTACCACTTCGATTCGCTCTCAGGATGGCACGCGGAGCTCGGCGGCGACGTTTGTGTATGCGGCTAGGAGGAAGCGGTTGCTCAAGCTGAGTGTCTTTCTTCGCACGCAGGCCACCAAGATTATCTTCAAGGGGAGGCGGGCGACGGGCATGGAAGTGGTGCACAACGGCGTCAGCTTCAAGCTCAAGGCCAACAAGGAAGTCATCCTCAGCGCAGGCGCCTTCCAATCTCCGCAGCTGCTCATGGTCTCTGGCGTTGGGCCCATCGATACCCTCCGGCAGTTGGACATCCCCATCGTCAAGGGACTGGCGGGCGTGGGACAGAATATGTGGGATCATGTCATGTTTGGGACGGGGAGGGTGGTTCGCTTCCCGACGAGGGATGAGTTGCTTGCCGATCCGTTGGAGTTTCTGGAGGCTGAGGCTGAGTATCGGGATCGGGGGACGGGAGTCCTTTCTTCCGGTGTTATTGATCTCGTCGGGTGGGAGAAGCTCCCTGCCAGGTATCGCGATGGCTTCTCCAACGAGACGCGCGATGCTCTCGCCAGCTTCCCCTCTGACTGGCCAGAGATCGAGTACATGCCGGGAGACGGTTACATCGGCAACTTCAGCAACGTCCTCGCCACACAACCAGCCGACGGCCGGCAATACGCCACCATCCTCGGCGCCCTCGTCGCGCCCCTTTCGAGAGGCAACGTCAGCATCCGCTCCGCCTCGGCCCTCGACCCGCCCGTCATACAGCCCAACTGGCTGTCCCATCCGGCCGATCAGGCCATGGCCGTCGCTCTGTTCCGTCGCATGCGCGAGGTGTGGGACTCGCCTGGCCTGTCGCACATGACCGAGGGGCCAGAGTATTTCCCCGGGCCGGAGATTGAGTCCGACAGCGACGTCCTGGACATGATTCGCAAGAGCCTCATGACCGTCTGGCACCCGTCGTGCACGTGTAAGATGGGAAGGCCGGATGATGAGATGGCGGTTGTCGATAGTCGGGGGAGGGTGCATGGGGTGGAGGGATTGCGCGTGGTGGATGCCAGTGCCATGCCGTTGTTGCCGCCTGGGCATCCGCAGAGTACCGTCTATGCGCTGGCGGAGAAGATTGCCGAGGATATTGTGAAGACGGGGAGGGAAAAGGGGAAGTTGGTTTAGGTGGGTGGAGATGGGTTTGAGGAGCTGGTTTAGGCTGTTTTGGTTAGATGTGGTTTCTTTGTCGTGGAACTTTTAGACTAGAAGTAGTGATTGATTTTCTTGTCGTCAAGAGAGGTGGATGAGATGTTGTTTGGTGATGCTGAATTATACACTTTAAAGACGGACGACGTCGTTGAGGCTCTTGAGGGGGCCGCCTCCTGTCCTCTAGGGTAGCCATCTCTATTTCTCTAGGGTAGCCACCTCATCACGTGCCCTCCACCAACCAACCTCACCACCACCCTCCCTCCCAACTCCCCCCCAAACCCTCTCACCACCAACCTCACACCAACCACCACCCTCCCACCAACCTCCCAGCTCCTCCCCAACTCCACCAATGTCCACGCCACCACCCTTCCCCTTCCCCCGCGAATACCACTTCCCCGCCTTCTTCACCCGCCAAACCAACCTAACAACCCACCACGCCCAACTCGTCAAGTGGTCCGCCCTGGTTCTCGCCTACGCCCGCCACCACCGCCTCTTCCGCCTGCACCTCTCCGCCGCGGCGGAAACGGACCTCTTCTTCAACAGGCGGCTCGATCGTCGTCTCGCGCCCGCCGATATTCGCGACGTGGTGGATTTCATGCGCAGGGATGGCAGGGCGGATTATCTGGATGCTGCGGCTGCTGCCCCCGCCTCGGATGTGGTCCTTCTTTACTGGAGGTCGCTTGAGGAGTGGGCTGATCTTGTCGAGGCCTATGTTGAGGCTTCGGCGCAGAGGGGTGCTGTCTTGACGCTCTATGAGCTTACTGATGGAGAGGCTACCAGGGGCACCGGTCCGTCAACACCTCTCTGCCTCTCGTTTTGCTCACCTGTTTACTCATGATTGCGAGCAGAGATGCACGGCATGGACAGCCAAGTCCTCCTCAAAGCCCTCAACATCCTCGTCAAACGCAACAAGGCCCAAATCTTCGGCCACGAAGACTCGCTCGGCATCAAATTCTTCTGACACTAACAACAACGACCCTCCCCAAACGCCTACACATCGTGTTCCAGAACATGGCCGCTACTTGCCCTCGCCCTCATGAAACGTATCCACCAGAAACTTGTCGTCGAATCGCACCTCCTGCGCCATGGCCACGTCCAGCAACCAGTCCGGCACCACGATGCGCGCCTCCATGTTGCCATTTTCCGCCATGGCCTGGAAGCGCGGCCATAGCTGTCGCTCCTCGGGGCTGGCGTTGCTGAGCAGATAGACGGGATCCGGCGGTCCCTCGCCGTCCTCCTCAGCGGTCGTCGGCTTGATGGTGGTGCTGCCGCGGGCGCGGTAGATCTTGAAGATGGCGCCGTTGGCCTCGGCGATGGCCCGGTAGCTGTCGGGCCCGTTGCGCACCTTTTCCGTGCAGTAGATGGGCACGCCCCGGAGGAGCTTGCCGCGGTTCGCCTTGGCCCGGGCCTCGGACCTCGAGATTTTCATGTGGTAAAGGGCTTCGGCTGCCTTGTCCTTGAGACGGTAGTCTTCGGGAGACGGCACCTCTCCGGTCTGGAGCACCGCGTTGATGAAGTTGGTGGACAGCAGCGTGACGCCCCGTGAGAGGGCGCAGAGGAACTTGACGGTGCGAACCACCTTTGGCGCCACCAGATAGTCGCAAGGCTGGCCCTCCTGGACGATCTGCACGCCAAGATCGCGCAGTTTCCGCTTCAGGACTCATGTTAGAAGAGATGAAGGGTTCGAGAAAAGGGGGGGAATATAGGTACTCACCCGATCTTGATCCTCCTTGTGACTGTCGCCAACCCACCTGTCAAACGCAGTGACAACGATTCGCATATCGACATCCGGCAACGAAGGACGCGACTTCTTGACCGGCCGAGCCTCGTCGTCGCCGCGCTGCAGCGCCTTGGCCGCCGACTTGAACTCGTCCTGCTGCCGCTCGGTTCGGTCGGCGGCTCGCTTGCCGCCCCAGGGGGCACCCGCCTTGGCCGGCCTCTTCTTCTCCTTCTCGTACAGGGCGATATCGGGCGCGATGCCCTGCAGCCGATCCTTGGCCTTGGCCTTTGCGCTGCGGCTGCCCGTCGATAGGACCGAGGGCGTGTCCGTCGTCGCCTGGTTGTTCTGCCGTGGTCGTAGGGGCGTCTCCGTGGCGGCTGTCGGGACGCGGGCTGCGGGCTTCGTCTTGCTGCGACGACGGCCGCTGCCGCCGGCTTCGTCGCGCATGACGTCAAAGTCGCGTTCGGCGGTGGCGACGGGGAGGCCCTCTGCCGGACCGTTGGGATACGCGTTATCCTCTGCCGCCTCGAGCATCTTGCGCTTCCTCTTGGCGCGGGGGGACAGGGCCTCGTCGCCGCCTGGGTAGTAGAGCTCGCGGAGACGCGACTCGTCCAAGAAGGTCTGGCCGATGATCTCGCCCAGGTTGGTACGGGGCGGGAAGTGGTTGTACTTGGACAGGTTGATCTGCTTCTTTTCGCACTTGGCGTAGCTCTCTTCCAGCCACAGGTGGTTGACGACGGCGATGCCCCATTCTGGCGCCGCAGCGCACTTGTGACTGGTGTTGCGCGCTGTAATCAGGTGCGTGTTCTCGGTGTTCATCGTCTTGGTGAAGACGGCGCCGCTGGCGGTGATGAGGTTCTCGAGGTAGACGCGGGCCTCGCCGCCGTAGTTGGAGATGGTGATGCGCATGTCCTTGAAGCCGGGAATGCCGTCGCGGGGGATCGGGTAGTGCAGGAGTCGGTGCAGCGGGTTGCGCCACTGGTTGCTGACGATGAGGTAGAAGAGCCAGGCCAGGCTGCCGACCTCTTTGCAGGCGCGGGCCGCCTTGATGTATTGGGGCCCGTCGCGGTACTGGCAGATGAACATGTGGCAGTCTTCGACGTCGTCCACCACCTTGCCGCCGCCGTGGACGATGATGTCCTTGATGATCTTCGTGAAGCGGGCCGACAGGCTGAGATCATGCGATAGCAAGACGCGTCGATGGCTGAAGACGGTCGACGGGGGTCGGACGCCGTCGCTATCGGGCGGTAGCGGAACCCATTGAGGGTTGGCGGAGGTGGCGTCTATCAGGTTCGCGCTGACTGGGATATCGACCTCGTCGTCGGCGCCCTTCCTCAGGATCTCGGGGTCGGGAAGAAGGTAGGGCCCTTCATCGATTCGCTTGCCGAGCTTGAAGCAGTCGTCGAACCTGGAGAACGGGTCAGACTCAACCGTCGGAACAACAAATGTCTGCAGGCTTACCAGTGCGGTAGAATCACCTTGCACTTGAGCTTCTTGCTCAGTGCAAAAGCCACCTTGGGATCATCGACAGAAAGAGCACAAACATGCGTCGTCGTCCGAGTGACATCCTTGCTCTCCTGCCCCCCTAGGGCCATGGTAGCCCCAATGATGCTCTCCTTATCCATCACAGGTAGGCCAGCGCAGGTGACGACGACCTGAGAAAAGATCATGCGCGGATCGGGCGAGAAGGGCAGCAGAGCGGCCTGCTTCTGCTTGGCGAGCGAGACCTTGATCCACTGCGTCGTCACGACGGGTATCATGGCGGCCTGCGACTCGACGTACTGAGGGAAGTCGATGGTGTTGGAGATGATGTGCGTGATCTTATCAAGGGGCAAGGACCCGTCGCGTCGCGGCTCGCACACCGATGCTCCATTCTGCTCGACGAACCTCGTAAACTGCGAGACAGTCAGCGAGAGCGAAAAGACGAGAACAAGGGTTTCTGACTTCGGAAATGAGTTTCGGCACAAGCTGGTCGCTGGGCACGAAGGCGACAGCACAGTCGTCAAAGATGGGCTCCTCGACGTCCTTCATCCTGCAGGAGCGCTCTGTGACGCAGCTCGGGATAGCACAAGCGCAGAATAGAGACGGAACAAGAAGCTGAAGCCAGCGACCGGCAAGGAAAGGGTGCGGTGGCGACGCGTCGTCGCTCAATTACAGGAAACGCGATTTAGGCAGGCAGTCACATGATGCGCATAATCGGCATAAAGTAGCGGTACTCGTAGCAACGGCTATCCGACGCGCTAACAGCAGGTAGCCCGTTTTCCCCCGCGTCGCGTCAGCGTGTTTCCCCCGCTTTTCATGTCGCCGCCATCGGCCCTTATCTTATCGTCATCGGCGCGCATGCAGTGACACGTTACCGCAGATCCTTGCCTTTAACCTCGTCTTCAATATGACGAGCGCTCGCTTTGGCCATGTACGAATATGCACTCCGGCCTGGGACACGTGCGTCCTCCTCAGGTCCGATGCGGCGCCTTCTCTCTAACGATGCAACCTCTTCTCGCGGCCAGTCTCGCTTGCCAGAAGGACATGAGCAAGGCAAAGTAGACTCTGTCATTGGACCGTCTCGTCGTCTCGCTCAACGCACGCCAGGGCAACGGCCGCCCCCATCAAGGAGCTCTCCTTGGCTGGGACGAGGCAGATGCTCCGGGGCTCGGCCAGGCTCTTGCTGGCGACGAGGTCGTCGACGTATCTCTGGCAGTTGGCCAGGTAGCCCGGATAGTTTTCAATGACGCTCCCGTTGAAGGCGACAGTCGTCGTCTCCAGCGCCATGTCGGCCTCGGCGCGATGCCTCTCCGGCGAACTCTCGGGCAGCGTCGAGATGTAGGCCCGCTCCGCCTCGAGACGGCAGTTCCATAGGGTGAAGACGCAAGTGGCGACGAGAGCGCTCGATCGCACTGAAACAAAGGAAGCCAGGGCCTTGATGGCCGCGAGATCAGCCGTCGTGGGCGCGTGGGACGAGGGGTGGCGCTGAGAGAAGAGATGGATGGCCTGGGCGAGATCGGACGTGTCGTCGCTAGAAGACGTAAGCGGCGCGTTCATGAAGGGTGACCCGTGACTCTGTCCTCACCTCTCGATCAGGGCGAGCGTCTCGGTGCCCAACGAGTACGGCATCAGCAGCGAGGGCGGGACGACGCCACCAAGCAAGCCGGTAGCGCCCACAGCCTCGACCAAGGCGATCCTGACAATCTCGCCGAGATACATGCCGCTGACGAGAAACTCGAGCGGCTGGTAGTCCGGGCGAGGATGCTCCCGGTTGAGGGCACGATCCCACCTCGTAACGGGCAAGATGCCCTGGCCAAACATGCCGAGCTCCGTGTTGACGATGACGTGCGTCGCCTCGTCGAACCAGCCGTCGGGCCTGACGCCGAACTTGGGCCTCCCGATGCCGGCGACGGGCAGGAAGGCGGCCATGTTGAGGCCGGTGCCGAGGATAAGACTGAATCGCGTCGACGTGTAAGAGTAGGCCCGCGATAGCAGGCAAGCGCTCGAGTCGTTGAGGATGGCCTTGAGCTCGACGTCGAGGCCGCAGTTGCGACACGCGCGCTTGACCACGTCGCCCAGATCCTCGCCCAACAGTCCCTTGTCGGCCAGAAAGCCCTTGCCCATCCGTTGTAGCTTGCCGCCGCCCAACGATGTTTGTCGGCACGGAACGTCAGCGTCTCGTCTTGCCGGAGAATTAAGACGGCACTCACTCGATGGGAAAGCTCCAAGCCAGTGCCAGGGGAAGAGGCTTGTCTCGGTCGAGGTCGGAAGAGAGCGTCTCACATATCCTGCCGGCCATCCAGTCGAAAAAAGCCATACCCTCGAGATCCTTGACGTCCTTGTCGATGCGAAAGTTGCGTATGCTCACGATATCGCTCCGGCTCCCCTCGTCGGCTCCGTTCCGGCCCCGGAGCTCGACGAGAGCGACCCTCAGCGTAGAGCCTCCAACGTCGAGGGCGACATACTGGCCCGCCTCGCAGCCCGTTGGCAGCTGGTGGCTGTAAGAGGGCAGCATCGACAGCGGATCCGTCTGCAGACGATGGAGGAACTGCTCCCGGAGACCTCCGGCCAGCTCGAGCAGGCCATGTCCGCTGACGGGACCGACGAGAGCGGCCTCGGCTTCCTTGAGAAAGTCGTGCACGCTCCGGCTGGCAGAGGGCTTCTTCCCGCCGACGACGGGGCGGCCCAAGGCCAGAGGACTGATCCAGTACGCCAGGATGGCCTCTATGAGAGATTTTCCTCGGAGCAAGCTCTTGAAGACGACGGCGATGAGAGCGGTTGGCAACGTCGTCATGGCAGAGACAAGCGGTGGCATACCATGAGGGGAGAAGAAGATACGACAGCCTAGTCAGAAGTCCAGAAAAGGGTTGATGCCGAGACGGAAGGGGGAGAGGCCAAGGCGTGTAAATAGCCGGGCGGCAACATGGGGAGACGGAGAGGGAGACGAGAAGGGGGGGGGGGGGAAGGGGGGGGGA
>NJES01000164.1:0-31154 GCA_002591395.1 Ophiocordyceps camponoti-rufipedis | reverse complement strand
CCCCAAGACGAGAACGAACCCAAGCCTCTTTACAATCGCGATATGCCCTATCCCCGTCAGCAACCTAACCCCCCCCCCCCCCCCCTCTCTTCCAGGCCAACCCACTGGAAATACTCGCTGCACATGGCCTTATCCCCCCCGTTGCGATGGAGACACTTGTAACTCCGCTGCGCCGCCTCCTGACACGGATCGAGGAACTCGCTCTTGGGCTTGCTGCGTCACGCAACCCCCGTCAGCGAAAGCACCGCGCGCGCGGAAAACACAGTTTCGGCATTCACCTCCTGAACTTGGTCTTCGTCTCGTCCGTCCAGGGTTTCGGATCCTTGTCCGATGGTGCCGTGGATGCCATGGGTCTGACGGTTGGGACTGTCGTTGGAGACGATGGCTGCTTGGTTGTGACTTGCGACTCGTGAGGATGATATCATCGCCTCGCCCGAAGAATTGCCGGCGCAATACCGGGGATTCCACCTCGTTGGAACTGCACGCCGCTACCACCAAGATCCCAAGAGTCATACAGACATAATAGGCGAACCTCGGTGGCATCTACCCTCACACAGCTGTATCACCACAAGACACCATCGCACAACCAGCAAGCCCTCACCCCCAAAACCCATCACCATCAAACCCCCTCCCACCCTTCAAAAGCCCCTCCCTCGCCCTCTCAATCTTCCGACTCACATCGCGACTACAGCAAAGCGCAACATCCATCTCCCTCAACCCCGGCTCGCCCAGCAGCGCCAGAGCCGCCAGCCCGAGATACGAGTGGAACAGATCCGGCGGTCCCCCAGCCGACTTGGCGAAGCCGCCGATGCGATGCTGCGTAATGTCGAGGAGGTAGCGGCGTGCAGGTCCCTCGTTGACCACGTCACGGCCGTCGAGCATCTACCAGCCGTCAGTCTCGAGCGTGTGTAAGAGGGTAAGAGGCCACGGTGGAAACCCACGTCAAGAGTGCCTGCTACCCACCAGCAGTAGCAGGTATCAGCCTTCTTGTTCCACCGCCCATTGCAGCCCACATGGCAACACTCCTCCTCGGACCCCAACCGAGCCTCAATCAAGTTATCCCCATCCGAAGCCTGGCAGGCCTCCTCCTCGCGCGCAAGATAGCGAAACTGCCTCTGAGCGAGGAAATCAACCAGCGCCGACCTGTCCTCGATACCAGACTCGATCGATTTCCCCCCTCGGCCAGTCCCAGAAGATGACATAGGCCGGTCCAGCATGTGTAGAGCCGCGACGCCGCAGTACGCATACCCGGCTGATGAACAGTCAGCCCGTCCAAACACCCCATCCAGAAGCCCAAGACTGCCCACCATGAGATTCATGTCTCGACGTCTCAGCAAGACCGCCATCGTACGTCTGCGCACCACCCGTCGTCAGCCAAGCAGATACACAACCGAATCAACACAAGCAACCACTTACCTGCCCACGCCGAACATGGCCAATCAAAGCATCAACATCCACATCCTCAACCCACGCATCCCCCCCCTTCTCGACCTCCCCCCTCAACATCCACCGAACGCAGCTCGCAAGATAGCTATGCCTCGTATCCCGCCCCCCCATAGGCTCCCCCTCCCAAAGAACCTGACCAAAGCTCCCATCCGGCCTCTGCAACCTCCTCAACCACCCAAGCAACCTCTTCCTCTCAACCCCCGCAAACGCAACCCCCGCCTCCTCATCCCCCCCCGCAACAGAAGCCAGCAAAAGCAGCGCAAACGAAGTAGCCGCCAAGTTCGCCGCCCCCAAGCCCGCCCTCTGCCCATCAAGCGCATGCGTCGCACTCCCGCAGAATCCACCCCCCGGATGCTGCAGACTGAGAACCCACTTGCGCACAGCGTGCCGGTCCCCAGCCGTCAGCGGGACGGACAGCAAGTCGAGGGCCGAGACGATGAAGAAGGCCAGCGTTAGGCGCGACGAGTCGTTGGAGGTGTAGTCGGTCGGGAGGAAGGACCGCTGGCAGCGCTGCCAGTAGCTGACATGCTTCGCCCTTTCGAGGACCGACGGCGGCGAGGCCATGGCTGAGAAGCTCCAGCCTTGCCCGAGGTTGAAGGTGTGTCTGTAGCTTCCTTCGATCCTAAAAGAGGTGGAGTCGAGGCTACGAACCGTGCGCGCCACTGCTCAGCCACAACCCCCACGAAACCAATTCACACTGTAATCACCGCTAAAGCCGCACTAGAAACCGCGTAGACCGTGCATTACACACGGTACGCTCCCCCGAACCACCTTTCAAGGCGTCACCAGCATCCTCAACCGTGCCGCTGCATCCCAACCGCGACAATGACACCTCGCTAAAAGCCACCGAAACCGAATCCAACGGCCCTCGACGGCCTCCACGACAGAAACCATGGCGCTCATCGCAGCAAAGACAATCATCACCTCCGTC
Organism: Ophiocordyceps camponoti-rufipedis; assembly: GCA_002591395.1. Taxonomy (NCBI): domain Eukaryota; kingdom Fungi; phylum Ascomycota; class Sordariomycetes; order Hypocreales; family Ophiocordycipitaceae; genus Ophiocordyceps; species Ophiocordyceps camponoti-rufipedis. Next base: position 28,777 of record NJES01000164.1, on the reverse strand, counting down.
ACCCTCTTCCACCTAACGCTCGCCTTCTTCTTCCTCACGGATCCGGGAACGATACAGGATCAGATCCTCGTCTATGTCCTTGGCGAAAGCATGGGAATGGTACTCCTCTCTCCCCCCCCCCCCCCCCCCCCCCCCCCATCTGAATTCTTGAAGCTTTCTCGTGCTGATAATCTGATGGTATAGCCCCTTGCTCGAGGCTTCGATGGCCAATCCCAACCGCTAGCCTTCCTCGCCTGCGTCCTCGCCATGTTCGGACTCAGCGATCTCTTCGCGCTGTCCATGCCAGAGGAGCTCGCTTCGCTATACTACTGGGGCGTCCAAGGTAAACCCCCTTCCCTCATCCCCCAAACCCCCCACCGTCTAACACCGCCCAGCACCCCTCCGCTCCCTATTCTCCATGCTCCTCGTCTTCTACTCCTACTTCCTCGGCCCCTCGTCACCCATGTACGGATCTGCCCCGCGATCCACGACCAGACCCCCACCCGCCAATACGACGAGCTACCGATCCTCACCCTGGGGCGGCGACGGGCTCAAAAACCGCGTCTTCTTCACCTTTATCTTTCTCGAGATGATTACTTGGTTTTGGATTTGGGTTACGCTTAGGGAGGAGAGGATAGGTGTGGTGGAGAGGATGCGGAAGCAGCAGGCGCGGTCGAAGCAGCCGTGACGATGCCCGTCTCTGAGGATGGCAGGGTTGTGTCGTGGACTTAAATGGTGTATATACCCCTTGGCTCCAGGCAGCGTGATGGACACGCAAGCCGTGAGCATCTGCCTACCTACGTATCCTTCTGTTATGGCTGCTCTCCAGACGCATTGAATCCCCCCTGAAGCCCGTAGTAACACGGGCCACGTATCGTCACACAGTCGCGAGGACACCAGTCCGTGTGAAGTGATTCGTTGATCTCAATAAACAGCTCTCATACTTCGTACAAACAACCATTCAAACCTGAAAACATAATCATCCACACACCACCATTCTTACATCCCCATCCTGTCACGTCCATCCACCCAACACCCACCACCATCCATCACCCCCATCCATCACCACCACATCACATCCCATCACCAGTCCCTCACAATATTAGTCTATCATGGCTTGATAGCCGGGTATATCTACCACTACCCACCCCGCCTTCCCCCTTCCCCCATCTCACCATCAATAACCGCAGCACATACATACATCAAAGTCCCAATACATGTATAAGAAAATAAAGAAAAGTAACAGAAAAAAAATTGGAAAAATACAACGTCAGAAAGAAAATAAGAAAAAGAGACAAAGACATGCTCACTCGTATGTCGCTTTGCCTCGCCTCACTGAGAAAAAAGAACGAAAAAGGACAACACAGAACAAAAGAGAATCAAATGGTACCCTCCGCACTCCGTCTCACAGCCAAAGTCGGCGTCGAAGACTCATCGTCCTCGATGATGCGCTCCTCAATCGTCTCCCCCGGCCCACCAACAATGGGGTTGAAGATCTCAACCTCCTCGCACTCGTCTTCGTCCTCCTCCACCACCGCGCTCTCCTCGTCCTCCTCCTGGATCGTAATCTCCCCGGACCGTCTCCCCATGGCCGAGCTGCTGCCGCTGCGGGAATGTCCGGCCCCTGAAGAGGCAGCGTGTCTGCCGCCGCCGCCTCCGCCGCCGCCTCCCGAGAGCGGGCCGCCAAAGTTGAGCGTCGGGCCTTTGAACAGGTTCTTCTTCCGCCGGGCAAACATGACGCCCGTCGAGAACGGATTCGGCGATCCCAGAGGCCTGTCTGGCATGCCCTCGTTGTACAGCTGCAGCGGTGCCGACGCCGGCGATCCAAGCACGAGCCTAATGTTAGAGGGGAACGAGCCGGCTGTCGGCGTGGCAGGGAGCACCTTGACCGAGTGATGAGGCGACTGTCCGCGAGCCAGCGGTGTCTTGCTGGTCGAGACGGAGCCGGCCGAGCTGGTGGACGAGGCCTTGGAATGCGTGTGATGGTGGTGATGGATCGACCGCACCGACGAGACCGACGAGGACGTCGATTTCCTGCCACGAAGGCCCGTCGACGGACGCCGCACCGTCGACCGCGGCGTCAGCGGCGATGGAGACAGCGACTGTCTGCTGTAGGCCTGCGAGGCGGCGAGCCGAGGCCGTAGCGGCTGCTGCTGGAGCGATGGAGTCGAGAGGGACGAGGACCGTGACGCCGAGGGCCGATACGCGGCGCCCCCACTGCCGCTCGATACGCCCTGGTGATGGCTGTGGTGGTTCACTTGCTGCTGCGGCTGCGGCTGCTGAACGTTACCGTGTTGTTGCTGCTGTGATTGCTGCTGCCGAGGCCCATGTCCGTTGGCCACAACGCCCCGGGGCAGCCCAGCCTTGGCCGGCGCGCCGGGAGAGCCCGAGTTTGGCCACTTGCTGGTCTGGGGCCTGGGGCTGTTATCCTTGCTGCTGCCTCCACCAGTCGTCTCCTTGCGGTGCAGGTTGGGCGTGCTACGGCTGGCACGCCTCTCGTGCCCCTTGCGACGTCGCGTCGTGTTCTCGATGAACCAGTGCGTCCAGTTCTTCCAATGGGCTATGATGGCCGGACCCGACCTCTTCTTCCCCTTGTGCTGCGTCGTCGCCATCTCCTGCGTGTTCCTCCCGCCGCCGAGGACGGCCGGCTCGGCGGCAGCCACCAGATGGAGTGTCGAGCCCCGAGATCTCGCGCTGCGGATCACGCCCTCCTTTGGCGGCGGGATCGGGCGGCGCTGACGCGAGGTCGACACGGAACGGATCGAGTCCTTGTCGATGGGAGTCGGCGGCACATCGTCGACATCCGTGTCGACGCTTCCCTTGTTCTTATGAGGTCGGTCGGAGGTGGCATCGCCATAGTACAATGCGCTCCGGCGCTCGCTCCGTCCCCGGCTTCGCGACCCGTGAGACTGCCCCATTGCCGTTCCGCCTGACTCGATGACGTCCTGCAGCGCCGGGGCCAAGCGCTCGAGCCGGCTCGAGGCGGTTGAGAGGCGCCGCTGGCTCCTGTCCGAGTCCCTCTCCTTGCGCTTCTTCTCCCTTCTGCGCATCTTGCGCTCCTCCTTGTCAAGCATGAGAGTCCACCAGCCGGCGAGAGCGTCGCACTTTTGCGCCACGACGCTCTCGATGACCGAGTCGACGTCCATGCCGGCGCTCCGCATACGCTGCAGGCAGTCCTTTTCCAGTGCCGTCGAGAAGGGCGGTTGCGCCTGGACGCCAAGGATGGCCTGCTGAGCGGGCGCGTGTTCGGCGAGGAAGGGATGGGCGAGTATGTCTTCAAGCGAGGGCCTGTGAAAGGGCCGCTTCGAGAGGAGCGACTTGAGCAGAGGCAGGGCATCGGCCGGGACGTGTTCGGGGTAGGTGGGCTCTTGAGTCAGGATACGAGTGCGGGTGACGCCGTCATCGTCATCGTCAAACGGCAGCTCACCGCAGAGGAGGGCGAAAAGGATGACGCCCAGGCTCCAAACGTCCACCTTTTCGCCCGCGTATTTCTCGCCGCGCAGCATCTCGGGGGCGGCGTAACAGATTGTACCACAGAACGTCTGCAAGTGGTTGGTCCTGCCCTCGTACTCGCGCGTGAAGCCAAAGTCGACGAGCTTGACGTTTTCATGTCGGTCGAGTAGTATGTTTTCGAGCTTAAGGTCGCGGTGGACGCACGATTGCATGTGGACGTAGGAAACGGCACCAACAAGCTGAGTGAAGATCTTTTGCACCTTGGGTACGGGCAGAGGCCCGTGCTCGAGAAGATAATTGTAGAGCTCATCGCCTGAGCAGGTCAGCAAGCAGGACCACGCCCAAAGGTGGGGGCATGCTGGCTCACCAGAGCAGTACTCCAAGACCATCCAGATCAGGCTCTCGGTGACGATGACCTCGTAGAGCCTAGCGATGTGCGGGTGCACAAACTGCCGATGGTGGTGAATCTCGCGAGCGAGATTGGTGTCGGTCTTGTGCGCCGACTTGAGGACGACCTGGCCAGTCGTTAGGGAGGGCCGCGGCAGGGCGCGTGAGGAAAGCCTTGCCTTGGAGCCATTGGTGAGCTTGTGAGTAGCCAGATAGACCTTGCCAAAGGAGCCCTTTCCGATGAGGCGGCCAACGGAGTAGTTGCCAACAGAACGGAGCTCATCGCTGGCAAACTCGCTGCGTGGAAACCACCATCAGCCAACAGTGACACCCATAGAATGAATAGGAGAGGCGACAACGCACTCGAGCAGCTGCTGATAGGAATTGGCAAGCTGAGCAACAAACAAAACCAACGTCAGCTCCCTCACGCTCACAACAGCCCGGGCGACAGACCTTGGCCTTGCGTCCCTGAGCGTCTGCCCTGGCCCTTGGCGCCTGCATCCCTCCTGCTCGTCAGTCAGGCTAGTATCTCGAGACGGAGCGACGGCGCGCCATCCGACGCCCTGAGGCCGAACAAGTCCCCTGTCGAAGCGAGGCGTGCGGGAATCGGATATGGTTGGACTCGCGAAGGGTATGTTGAGGTGGGAAATTTCCATCCATCGTGCAGCCAGCGGGCTGCCACCCCCAAAAGGCGCCTGCTTGCCAAAAGGGTGCGAGTGCGACAGAACGGCCTAACGGGTGACGTGTGGTGCCGGGGAAGTACCGGTACTTGCTGCCGGGCCGTTTCTCGGTGACGCGCTGCTGTTCGGGCCCTGACTCGCGCATCTGAGAGGCAAGGGGGGTTTCATACATGTAGCGATACTTGATCCCGACGCGCCATGCCTCCCGGTCCGTTACAGCCCGTCCATCGCCTATTCGTACACGTTTTCCGATTGGTCACGATGCTAACCCTTTGATATCAATGACAGTTCACATCTTGACCGACGCCATGGAAAGGTGAGAGTTGTTCTCTTCTTCGCCGTCCCTCTCTTCGCCCGCTCGTTATAGAATCCTTCTACATATGTACATGCTCTCACAGCCATGGCCCGTCCCGTGTTCGAACCCGCTTCCGCTCCGCCCGCCTCCGCCAGATCCAGCTCCACTCTCGACGTCAGCAAACCCCGTCTCATCGGCTGACCCTCTTCTCTCTCTCGGCCTCTCGCTGAATGTATATGTATGAGTGTTCGTCTCGGTGTGTGCCTCTCTCTCTCGTTTCCATCTCGGTGTGTCGCTCTCTCCAAGTACACTGCCACTTTCTACCTCGTTACAGCTGTCCCAAACACCACAGTCGTCCTCACCGCTTCCGAGTGTCCTTGCCCTTCTTTTTACCCTTCTTCTTGTCTCGAGGTAGTTCGAGCTTCGTCCCTTTCAGCTGCTCTGCCATGATGCCCACCATGTACTCGTCAATGTTGCGAATCTTGTCCTCGACGTCCAACATCCACTTGCCCGACGGCGTTCCCTGCCGCGTCGTCGACGCCCCGGACCCGGATCCGCTCGGCCTCTCGGTAAAGTCGGCGTCGTCAGCCTCAATCTCCCGCTCCGCCACCCGCGCAGCCGCCACGTCCTCCCGGTCCTCGGCCTGTTCCAGCGCCCGGCCCACCACGCCGCGTCCCTCGCCCGGGCCCCCCAGCACCCGGTCCAGTACGGCCGACACCCCCGAGACCGGCAGGCCTGCCCCGTCTCCGAGCACGTCCCGCACCGAGAGCCGGTCGAGGTGGTCCGTCGTAAACTCCCCCTCCTGGATCACCACCTCGTCCAGCATCTGCTTCTGCGTGGCCTTGCGCAAGATGTTGGCTTCGATAGTGTGCTCGCTGACAAGTCGGTAGATGTGCACGTCGCGTGTCTGCCCGATCCGGTGGCAACGATCTTGACACTGCTTGTCCATGGCCGGATTCCAGTCTTGGTCATAAAAGATGACCGTGTCAGCCCCGGTGAGGTTGATGCCCAGCCCTCCCGACCTCGTCGACAGGATGAAGCAGAGGATGCGTGAGTCGTTGTTGAACCGATCCGTCAGAATCTGTCGCTGCTCCACCTTGGTCGCGCCGTCGAGGCGAAGGTACTTGTGCCCGTGCATATTGAGGAACTGCTCTAGAATATCGAGCACCTTGGTCATCTGCGTGAAGATGAGGACCCGGTGGCCGCCGGCCTGTAGCTTGCGGAGCAGCCCGTCGAGCACCTGCAGCTTGCCGCAATCGTACTGGAGAAGTCGCTTGTCCGGGAACTGAATGCTCAGCCTCATCCGCGCCTCGTGCCAGGGGTCGACGGGCGCCTCCTTGGGCATGAAGGGCGCCCAGCGGACGGCGGCCGACAGTTTCAGGTCTTGGTCCGTCAAGGCCTCGACGCTTCGGCGGCCCAGCACCAGAGGCCCCAGGTCGCGCGTCACCACTGCCGGCGTCACGCAGCAGAACTTCTCGATGGTAGTCTTCAGGCTATCGGCCCGCTCCTCAAGCGTCGGCATCATCGACCGCAAGAAGGTCGAGTCGTTCTCGAACCAAGCCATGATCTGACGCGGCACCTTGGGCTTCGGCCTGCAAGGCCCGAGGTTGGCATCAACGACCGTCACGAGATCGACCAGCGTCTTGCCCAGCATCGGCCTCTGCTGCCGCCGAAGCAGATTGAGATAGACGCAGTGTTGCAGCTCCTCGAACCGGTCCCATCGAGCCGCGCCCTCCAAGTAGGCGATGCTGGAGCTCACCGTCGACGGATCGAGCGTCGCGCAGCCGGCCTGGGCCCGCGTCTTCTGGGCCTCGCGCAGCTGCACCAGGGCGAGGTGCGAGCTCAGCCGGGCCACCTCCTCTGACTGCGCGCTGGACACGTGCTCGTGCTCCGTCGGGACCAGGTTCAGGGAGACGAGGTTGACCATCGACATGGGATCCGTGGCCAGCAGCGAGCGGCGCACTCTGCGCTCCGTCGCCTCGTACTCCGACGCCACCGACTTGTGCATGCGAAACGACGTCATGATGGGCCGGTCGACGAACAGATCCGGATGGTTGCACACCTTGCGGAGCTGCATCAGACAGTTGATGATGGACAGGTAGTTGCCCGACGCCAGCTTCTCTCGCGTGTCACTGCGAGACAAGAAGCCGTCGTAGAGCTCGCGCTGCCGCTTCGAGAGCCGGCAGAACTCGACGTGCTCGTACTTGGCCGGCATCTGCTTCTCGACGTCGGCCTTGAGGCGCCTCAGCAGATACGGGCGGAGGACCTTGTGCAGCTTGGAGATGATGGCCTTGGCCTCGTCGTCCATTTGGTCTCTGCCGCTCTCCAGGATCTGGGACTCGGGCTTGCGGAACCAGTCGTGAAACTCTTGCAGGTCCGCGAACCCCCCCTCGCCATTCTCGGCCGGCATGAGGAAGAAGAGCAACGACCACAGCTCGGTGAGATTGTTTTGCAGCGGCGTCCCGGTGAGGAGGAGGCGCGAGTGCGTGTTGAAGCCCAGCAGCGTCTGCCACCTCTGAGACTTGAAGTTCTTGATGTTGTGCGCCTCGTCCAGCACCATGTAGTGCCACCGCCGGCGCTTAAACACCTGTTGATCCTGGAGTACGAGCTGGTACGACGTGACGCACACGTTCCACACGTCGTCGTTTGTCCAGCCCTGTCGTTTCCGCTTCCGCTCCTCTTGAGAGCCGTAGTAGGCCAGGATCTTGAAGCCAGGACACCACTTCTTGAACTCCATCTCCCAGTTGAGCATGACGCTGGTGGGCACCACCACCAGGTGCGGCCCCCACACTTCGTGATAGCATGCCAGATGGGCCAGGAGGGCGATGGTTTGGATCGTCTTGCCCAGCCCCATCTCGTCGGCGAGGATGCCATTTGTCTTGTTGGCGTAGAGGCCAGCGAGCCAGTCGAGGCCGTCGTGCTGGTACTCGCGCAACGTGCCGCGCAGTAGAAAGGGTATCTCCGTCTTGTGGCGCGCGCCTGCTTGCACCGACGAGCATCTGCTGGTTTCGGCTTTGGCTGCTGTGGCATCTGCCGTTGAGGCGACGTCCAGCTCAGAAGGCCTCGTCTCCGACGTGGGCGGGGACTGGCTGTGATATTGGCTCGGGGGGCCCGTGGCCGCCTCTGTGTCTGGACTAATGACGAGGCACCTTTCGGGTTTGGCAAGACGGCCAACAGAGGCATGAATGCCAGCCTTGGGCTCCGTTGCGGCGTCGTCGGGCAATCTCCCGGGGGCAACGGCCGGCCCGCTATCGATATTTCCAACCGTAGGCTCATAAGAATCATCTGCCGGCTCGGGATCTCGAACGTGGTGTTTGCCGAAGCCGGTGGTGAGGCCGAGTTCGCCCTCACTGGCATCGTCGAAGACGGAGTCGGGGTGTCGAACCAGCGACATTCTATCGTCATCATCATCCATTCCATCGTCAACAAGCCTGCTGGCTTCCGAAACAGCCCGTTTGCTGTGACTCGGGCCTTCAACGCCTGACATTGCACCGTCGTCGTCGTCCAACACGACAGCGGCCTGCGCGGCTTCGGCCTTGATCTGCTTCAACTCGGGCTCCTTGAATAAGAGTCCCAACAGACCGCTCGCCTCCTCGCCGGATTCGTCGCTGGCATCGTCCGAAGCACCCTCCTCACTATCCACCTCGCTGGCACCGAGGTCGTCGTCCATGTCTACCGACTCATCGCTGCCGTCCGCGTCTGGCTTGCTACTGACGTCCTCGTTGTGCTGTATGTCAGCGAGATGGGCGTACTTGGCTCGTAATTGTTCCTGTGTAAGCAGTTCATCGGCTGTGTCTTTCAGGCCCTGTTCGTCGTCGCCGTCGTCTGACGTCGACATGTTGTCGCTATCATCGGCATCTCCGTCTTCTTCACTGTCACCGCCGTGGCGCAGCTTTTCATCGTTGCTGCCGGCGATACTGTTGACGTCGCTCAGCTCGTCGTCAAAGCCTTCGTCTTCCGAATCGAGCCCTCCTCGACGAGCCTGTAGCTTCTGCTCGGACAGGCTCACAGCTTGGTTGAGGGCAGCCTTGACGCGTTTCTGCTCCTCCGCCTCCCACTGCTCGAGACGCTGGCGGTTGACGTGAGCGCGAACATTGTCCCAAGTTCCCGAGACGGCCTTGACGACCAGACGATACCGCGCCATCCACTTTTCGCGTTCCTCGGCTTCGATCTCCTCTGCCGACTTGGGCTGGCGCCGGAGCCACTCGTCACGGCAGGCCTCGGCGAGCTTCTTGGCGGTCGATCGGTGTCTCTGTTGTTCTGCCACGAGAAGCCTCCTAAAGTTGGCCATGGCCTTGACCATGTGGTCCTGCCGTGTCCACTGCCTTGGCGGTTCTTGGGCCGATTCAGGCGCGAACAGTGAGCATCGCTCTTCCGACAGTAGCCCACCTGGCTCCGCCTCTTCTTCGATCCTCAGAATCAACCGGGCATCTCTCTCGGCCATCTCGTCGGTGTAGTCGGGTCCATCTTCGGACGCCAGCAAGCCGCCTTGTTCGACGGGAATGTCACCGGCGCGTTCCCAAAAGTCTTGGAAGCTCGTGCCGATCTTTGGTCGTTTTCGAACCTGGTCTGGGTGGACGAGCGGGATGACGCCTGGGTTGCCGACCCGTAACTTAATCCGCGGCAACGACCCTTGGTCGTGGCGTGCTTGTCGCAGCCCCCGGTCCGGAGTATCGTGGTTGGTGTCGTCGGCATTGTCGGTGAGGTGGGAGGTACGGCGTCGTCGTGTCGAGTGTCGCGTCGCTTGTGGCCTTGGAGAGGGAGATGGGCGACGGGTGGTGCGAGAAGAGGACCTCAACGAGGGAGTTGGTTTTGTAGCAGCGGCTTTGGGCGTCGAAGCAGCCTTTCTAGCGGCGACAGGTTGCGATGGTTCCCTGTCACCGTTGGCCAAGACGGGCAGCTCATCCTTGATAGGCGTGGAGACGGGCTGGGTGTTGAGGGAGCGACGAGTCGACCTCGGCTTATCACGGGGCTGTAGGTCGCGAGGCAGCGTATTGTTGATGCGCCCCGACTTGCGCCGGCCATTCTCCGTAAACGACGTAGGACCTTCAGCCTCAATCTTCTTCCACGGAGGAGACTCCAGCTTTGGCTTCCGCGCGGCAGCTGATGGAGGCGTCGAATGGCGAGTCCTCTGGCGCTTGAGAGGGCGCGGGTCGTCATGATCGGCGTGGCCATTGGTGGTGGTGGTGGCGGTCAACCGGGGGGTCGCGTCTGGCTCGACGCGTCCGTTGGGCGAGACACGGTCGACAGCGAGCTCTGGAACTTGTGGGCTGTCCGGAGGAGACGAGAGGTCTTCGCTGGCGGTGCCGGGAGAGATGGGATCCGCGTTGGCCGGCTGTTGGCTGGGCGGCGCCGTCTCGAGCATGGTAGCAGGGGAGAGCCGGGAGACGTAAAGGGCGACAGCTCCGTGAGGCAAACATTTGCGGTGCAGAAATGGGATTCTATAGAAGGGTAGCGCTTTAGCAAATATCCATACGGAGTTTGCGCATCGTCAGAAGCCCGTAGCGCCGCAGACGACCGATTTTGTTTGTGAATTGCGAGTCGCCAGCAAAAACTTTTTGAGACGAGAATTTGCCAGGCGAGTGACACCGGAGGAGAGGTGGCCACCCTTTTGCGGAGGGGCGCGGTACCTTGGCTTGGCGTGGAGCGGTGCGCCTGGGGGAGGTACCTCGACTCTACAGGGGTCCATTGATGATGTAAGCGTCCGGAAGCTCTGCGAACTGCAAGGGAGGAGACGAACCCAGAGCTGCCTGGAATCTCAGGCACGGATTCCGGCTTGGTGACGACTCCGAGCCATGAAGAACGTCGGAGACGGCCACCTCAATCACCTGCCGCTTGCCTAGATTCAGATGCCTCTGGTACGTCGATGGCTTATTATCACCTCTGGCCGCGTCAGCTGCTGACAACTCCGTCTCCGTCCCAGCTGCTTCGCCAGCTCTCGCGGGCGCCGGCCCTGCGCCATGGACTGGCTGCATCACGACGACTGCCGGCGATGCAACGCCGCGGCTTCCTGCCGCCGCAGTATACGGACGAGAAGATTCTCGAACAAAAATATCCCGAACCCAAGGTGCTGAGCGAGGCGGAGGATCCGGACATGGTCAGTGCCGTAGCCTCGGGGCAGTGAGTCGGACGAGGCTAGGTACTGATGGACGACACGACAGAACGGCGGCTACGTCAATCCGCCGCGTATCAAACGCCAGCATCGCGATCCCTATGCCGACTGGTTTGATCCTCAAGAGCGGCGGAACTACGGTGAGCCCGTCCACGAGGACAACGACACGCTCGGCATCTTCTCGCCCTACGAGTATACGTGGACGACGGACGGCCCGGCGCTCATCATGATCGGTTGCTTCCTCGCCGCTGCCTTTACCATGTCCGGCATCGTCTATCTCACATATCCCGATCGGCCCGCATATCCGAGGGAGTTTGAAGGAGGTCTGGAGCGCGAGCTGGGTGGCCCCGGAGCTACGAGGGTAGGTCCAACGCCGGCAGCGACAGACGGAGCTCGGCTAACAGCGATGCGGCAGGCCCGGATGGCCGGCGATCCAGATCCCTAGGGCTGTATGAAGGTAGCCTGGTAGGTAGGTATATTCTCTTAGCACGGAATCAAGGATGGATGTGGTGGCGTGTGGCTTTGTGTAGATGTGCAGGTGATGACTGCCTTGATCGTGGCTGTCAGGGGCAACGATGGCGAGGTTGTGCCTTGATGGCGCTTCGCAGTGACCTTGGCTGGCTTCGACCATCTGGACCTGCTGCCCATCACTCAGGCTTCTGGGTAGGTTCGCTTGCAGTCGCCGCGTTGGGGCAAGGCGATGACGCTGTCGGGGCAGGCTGCTGTGGTGGAGAGCTGCCAGAAGGCTGGTACCCCCGCGGTTCACGTACAGCGCGTCTGTACCTACCTGCCAACGCGTCTGCCATCGATAAGGATTTTGCACTTCAGATGGCCCATCCGATCTTTTCCCCTTGATCCCTCTGCAAGCCCTACCCGAGTCCAGCTCGACTTCCAACCCACTGCTTGCTCAGCTTCCACTGAAGTGAGCGTTGCCTCACGGCCGGCACTGCTTGAGCTCTCTTTGCCCCCTGAATCTCTGCGTTGGACTGCCAGCAGATAAGCGTCTTTGCAAAATCTCTGATTTATCGCTCTCCAGACTCGTCACGATGCGGTATGAGGACTGGGACATCCTACTCTTCCCTAGAGACAGCAAGAATCCTGTCAAGGAGTTCAAAGTGGCCTGTCACGTTGTTCACGACCCGGGTGTGTTTCCTCAAGGCTTGCACTCGGGGCTGAAGACTGACGATAGCGTCGACAGAATTCTCGCATACGCACGGCTCTGGCGTCCCTACCGTCTGCTGCTTCGTTCCCAGCCTCGCAGCCGGGGCCCCCTTCAAGGTCTCGATCCACTCTTGGAGTCCTCCGAGCACCAGCCAGTACACCAAGTCGTACGGCAAAATTGCCGACAATGTCAAGTTCGAAGCGAGGCTGTTCATCGACGGCAGGCTGATTGCGTACGTTGGCGCTTACTTGGTCTGTGTCTCTCTCTCGACTGACTCCCATCTCTATCCTGTAGCTCGGCGGCCTTGGAGCAGTCGACGGACTGGCCGCACGTCATGTCCCACAGCTTCGGTTTGGCCGTGCCGATGCTAGATACCTTCCACTCAGGCAGCTGACGAGTTCTCAGGGCTGCCCCAGAACGGGGAGCTCGAGTTTCTCAAGTTTCCGCCCTTTCGGCGAGAGCTGCTCCAGCAGAGCTTCTGGAACCCTGCCGACGACCTTGGCCGGATCAAACTCGTCATCAGCGAGGGTTTCCCGCGGGACTCGATGTCTCTGTCGATCGAGAGAGTCAAGAACATTGTCACCTTTTCGTTCCAGCACGCGCCCCTCGGTACGTGTCACCTTGTTGACTTGAGACGCGGCTTACACCTTGGATAGATATTCTCGAGAGCTCATGCATCGCGTGGCCGAACCCTTCCATGTGGCGGCGGCAGGCCCTGGTTGCTTCGTCGATGGTGGTTCCGACGTGCACATCCAACGACGTCACCTCTCACGCTCACTCTCCTCGTCATCAAGCGGATCTTATGCAGTCTCATTACGCAGCCTCGGTCATTCCGACGTCGATGGTGATGCCCAAGTCGTTTGAGGGTCTGGGGCCTCGCCGTGCCACGCTCCCAGTTTGCAGCACCATGGCCTACGCCAAGGCCGTGCCATCGGATGCTTTTGGAGACACAAACGCCTACTTCGAATGGCTCAACGGCATGGGCATGAGCGTCGGCGACGTGCAGCGTGCCGGATCGCAGGCTTTTGCTCAGCACCGAAATGCGCGAAGGTCGAGCACCGACATCAGCATGCCCGACTACACGCCCATGGAGCTCAGTGAGGGCCTCACGGATCAGCAGTCGATGCTGGCGGGCATGCGGCAAGATGAAGACGACAGCTCCGGCCACCTCAGGGTGCCAACTAATACGCCGACGGCCAGCGGACATGGCGGTCACCAGGAGCTTGACGGTGCTGAGCGACTCCCGTCTTGGGCGGTGCGGACGCTGACCGAGTCTCTAGGTGTGCCGTACCCCATGCTGTCGCTCAGCTCGTCGATGCCCGCGGACCTCACCAACTCGTTGACCAACTCGCTGCTCAACCAGCCCATGTCGGCTCAGTTCCAGAGGCAGCAGCAGCAACAGTCCGGCTTGGGCGCCTCTGAGGTCAAGTCGCGCAAGGAGAATCGGCGGCATCAGGCGGCGGCTCCGTCTCCGCCGGTGCTGGCCGGTGTCTCGGGTCTCGGTCAGGAGCAGCAGGAAATGCGCCGCGTGTCTCAGCAGATGTACATTGCCTCGGGATCCAGCCTGCCCGTCTGCATGACGGCGGAGAAGCAGGACGTGGCAGAGATGACGTCGATGGCCGGTGGGGAGGGAAACAAGACGGAAGCCGACCAGGCGGACAAGGCAGCGGACAAGGGCTGCAAGCGGATGCGGAACCTGACGCCTACAATCAAGGACGAGGGCGAGATGCGGCGCGGGAGCCCGGTGACGAGCCGAACGCCCATCACGCACGACCTTACAGGGGACGACGACGACAACTGATATAGCAAGAGCCGTCTCTGTTAGTTATCTGCGGTGTGGCGGGCGAGGAGTCGAGACTCATTTTTATATCAAGCTGTACCTAGGCTTACTGCTAATATACGATACGAACGAAATCCGTCAACAGACAGCCGTCCAGGCAACTACTGCGGGCACAGCAAAAAGTCCTTGCCGGGGCCGTGACGCATGACGCCGCAGTACTGAACAATGAATTCTTTCTTGTTCTTGGTGTACTCGAAGACGACGCGGTCGGGAATTTCGTCGGTGCCACCTCTCTTGAATTCCTGGTTATCCTCTTGGATAGGGAACTCCATCAAGTTCCTTCCGCACGGGAACTTGAGCCCTTCCGAGTTGTAAAAGACGTGAGGGTAGCGTCCTGAGGAGTTGTTAAACCAAGTCCGTCTTGATGGTAGAGTTGCAATGAAGACAAAAGGAGAGAGGGCATGGAAAGAGGACTAACCTTCGCCGACCTGCCTGTCGTTTGCAGCGTGCGTGGCACCGACCATGAAGGCTTTGGTGATCTGGTTTTCCGTGTAGAGGCGTTTCGGGTGCGGCTTGCGGCGAGGGTTCTTGGTTTCAGGGCAGGTGCTGCCCCTGCCCGGTTTGCGGTTGACCTTGAGCTTGAGCTTGGCTGCGAGGGCGGAGAGGTCTGCCGGTGAGGCTTGGAGCTGGTTGGAGCTCTCTGAGGGAAGGGCGAGGGTGAGGGGGGTGAGGAGGGTGGTGGCGAGGGTGAGAAGGGCGGCGAAACGCATTGTGATGGGTTGAGGGGGTTAGACGGGGTTGTGAGGAGGTTGGAGTGGTGGGAGGAGATGAGGAGTTGGGAGGAGTTGAGAGGAGATGGTAGTGGTGATGGGCTTCCAAGGCCTGATAGGGGTTGGAATGAGGTTGATATATATATATATATATGTATACAAGTCTGCATTTGTATGAGAGTGTGCGTCCCTAGATCTCATGGGCCAGATAAGCGAGACGTCAATGCCATTCTCAGCCAGCAACGGCATGGATGTGGATGCTGATGCGTGATGGGTGTTGATGACTGCAGGTCTCACTGCCGGGGAAGGGGAAAGGGGCAAGGATTACCATGAGTGGCTCGGCCATGGCCGATTACTCTGCATGTTCTTCTGATGGATTCGGTGAGACGGGGGATTTTATGGACGGGGAGGCCGGCATCAATGTGTTCAGTAGACGCTATGGCTAAGATGCCCGAGACCGAGATGTACAGATAAGTGTAGAATGGCGTCTTATGACCTTGACTGGTCTATCCTTCTCCGCTATTGAGATATCATCTGCCTTTGTAATGTGATCGAGTCACCAGACAACAGGCCTTTACGAGGACCCCCCTTGATCCAGCATCAGCCCGACGCGGGGCACTTTGCGGTGCGACTCTCTCTCTGACCTCGACTGCATGTCTCGAACAAATGCTTTCCCAACAGGACAAGGCTGTCACTAATCGGCTTCTGCATCTGCAGGTCGTAAGCTGACTCCGGGATCTTGCTCCTGCTGTGGCATCTCGCCCCCCTCCATGTTTCTTCTTTCGTTTGTTTGTCTGCTGCTATATTCGGATGCAGTCATCGGGAGCCGGTGGGATGGATGGAGGGAGGGAGGGCTCCGTCCGGATGCATTCCGGTCGTGGTCCGTATTCATGAAAGGCTCGATCGGTTACGGATTCACAGCGCGTGACTTGAGAGAGGGTAATACAATGCAACGTCAAGTTTAAGACAGTCTCACAGTCAGACACATCACAGCAGCGGCCCACCGCGTTCATCCCGATAGAAGTCCTCCACCTCAGACCAGGGACGCCCCTCGAGCAAGGTCCCTGCCAGACGGCCCTTGTTCCAGTCCGAGTCTGGACCCAGGTTCAGGGCCAGACCGCGCTCTTTCTGCCATCTGCGGGGATAGACGATGCCCTTGACGTAGGATTCGTCGTCGAGG
The DNA here is from genome assembly GCA_002591395.1 of Ophiocordyceps camponoti-rufipedis. NCBI lineage: Eukaryota > Fungi > Ascomycota > Sordariomycetes > Hypocreales > Ophiocordycipitaceae > Ophiocordyceps > Ophiocordyceps camponoti-rufipedis. The sequence goes on along the minus strand of NJES01000164.1, from coordinate 12,979 downwards.
AGCTGGAACTCGGCTTTGCGGATGGAGGAGCCGTCGTCTGTTGGTTTGACGCCTGCCGCGTGGACGAGTTCGTCGTCGTTGTGGACGAGGCTGGCGATTCCGTAGGCCATGTTTGCGAGACTCTCTGACTGGAAGAGGGCTTCGCCTGTTTCGCGGTCCCAGACGGGGACCTGATCCCATTTGCGCTCCACGCGCAAGATACGAGCCGGGGCGACGTATCCCTTGGCATTCTTATCGAAGACGAACTCGGCGAGATCCCTGCTCGACCTCCCACTGCCGTCTTCAAAGACAACCCGGAAGGAATCAGGCTGGAAGCGATCGTCGTAGCGGAGCTGGTCTAGCAAGGGCTGGACGGCGGCCGGGGGCTTGGCGCCCTCTTTGCTGGTGTCCATGACATTATCTGGCAGCTCGTCGTTTACTCTCTTGAGGCCGGTGCCGTATTCCCAGGGCCAGGCATACCAGCCGGTGATTTTCGCGGGTCGAGAGCCGGGGAGGATATCGACGTGCTTGCGGGGCCAGGGGCCTTGATCGACGTCGAAGAGCCAGAGCGGGTATTCGAGGTGGAGAGAGGCGAGTCTTGCGTCACGGGAGGGGCGGCAGGTGGCCATGGTTTTTTGTGTGAGGAGGCGAGGGTGCTGTTGAGAGATGGGGGAGGAGGTGCTTAGGGATGAGTTGATGGTGAGGGTCAAGGGCTGGATGGGGGGGAGATGGAGTTTGCTGTGACGTTGGAGTGTTGCCTGAGGCAGGATTCGAGTGGCGAAGAGGGGCTTGAGGCTGACCGCCTTCCCGAACGAGTTGCACGGGCTGCTCTGCTTCATGGTGCTTGGGACAGGTCAGAGTAGCAGGGGTGACCGGCAGGTGTAAGCTGAGCCCGTCCATCCTTTATCATGGTACGAATATTCGTACAGAGTTATACTGTACCTGGATACGGGGTGCATGGTGTATGATACCACGATACAAGCGCGGCCCTGTCCCGCGTCTTACCTACAGCCGGCGGTACTTACGGGGCGGGCGAGCCGGGTCTGGACCGGTGGTCGTCGGCGACGGGGCTCCACTGTCGTCGGGACTGGATCGGGGTTGACCCACTAGCTTCCGGCCTCGACTGTCGGGGCCGGGGTTTACGGAAGCGAGGCCTTGTGCGTGTATCTGCCCATCACGTCTGTACCAGATTATATGCGGGCTTCGTAGTACGGAGATGTGTGCGGCGTATCTGTACTTCGTACGTAGACAACGAGATATCTCAGATGCTGCTGAGATGAGACATGCAGTAGATGGTCTGCAGTCGGCAGCGGGCCTTGACGGTGCGCTTGCTTTCTATGTCGCGGCTATTTCCGTTTGTGAGACTGTAGTTTCGTCTCGTCTACGAATAGCCATGTTCGTATCTTGTCGGCTGTTTCTCTTACATCAGTCTCTCCTGAAACATGTCCGCTTCTTCTAGGCCGTATATCGATCAAGTGCCACAGTTCGTACGGGTACTGATCTTTCTGGAACACTTTGTGCAGAAAGAATTGTACGCAAGTCCACCGTCAGCCGTAGATTCACTACCCAAGCATCCGTCATACTCCAGGTATCCTCCCGCAAAACTCCCCCAACCATCCGCAAGCCTACGACTGCAACATAAACATAAACGCCGCATCATCCCCCCTCGTCCACGACAGCGACCTGCTCACCCCAGCTCCCACCCACATATCGCGGTTGACCTCGCGTCTGGCCAGGTACTCCTCCCACCAGGCGGATAGGCTCTCGCTTTCCACGGGCGACTCGGCGACGTAGGGGGCGGCTGATGGGCTGAGGGGATCGGTGGGGGGGGGGTCGTCTTCGGTGCCTTCGGGGGAGTCCATGTCTTGGATGGTTATGACGATCTTGGTAGGGGAGTTCGGGCAGATTGTTTCGTCTTCATCGTCTGATTGGTCACGTTGGGCAAGAGGTTTTATACAGTTGTCTTCGGGATCAACCGTATTGATGAAGTTGTCGTCAGGATCGACCATGATGACAGAGTTATCGTCAGAATCAACCATGTTGATGGAGTTGTCGTCAGGGATCACGCTTGTGTTGGAGTCGTTCTTGGCGTCTGAAGATTCGTTGCGAGGTGAAAGGCTCTCCTCGACTTCATCGTCCGCAGCTTCTCCTCGATCCTCACTTTCACCCTCAGGCTGTAACCTCTCCTGTCCTCTCTCTGGCCGGGTGTGGCCCAAGGCGCTATAAGGACTTATTTCGCCGCCATAACCCCCCGGGGATCCACTGCTCACACCGCTCACACAGACAGGCTGATTCTCAGAGGCCTCCTCTTCCAGATCGCGCCCATGCTTCAGCCCCGTATCCGGCAGCTCAGCGGGACCAAAGCTGTGCGTCTCACCAAGACTCTGCGCAGACGTCGTATGATAAGAACTGTAAAGATGCTGCAGTCCTCGAGCCCGTTCCGCCAGAAACTCAGCATGTCTCTGACGATGAACCGCAGCCTCTCTCCGACGATGAAAGTCTTCATGCTGGCGGACAACCTCCTCAACCCTCCTGACATCCACCAGCTCCTTGGGCAACGGCTCTGGCTTGTCTACTTTGAGAAACTGCTGCACGTCTTCTGCAAGCTTGCAGTGCTCAGACGACATCGTCTTCCGGACCGTCTCCCTCGGCACGTTCACGCTGGACAGCGAAAGCTTGGACTTTTGAAGCACCGTCTTGGACCTGGAGACGATTCCCGTGTCCTTCTGTTCGGGTTCTGCTGTCGTGGTAGGACCAGCTCGACGGGGAGGATCGGAGACGGCGCGCCCCATGGGTCTCGGCCGAAGCATTTGCGCGAATCTTTTGGTGATTCCTCGTCGAACTTGGGCCGTTGTGATCTGCTCTAAAGGTATCGTGTCCCCGTCTGGTATAATTTCCACGGGTTCCGGACTGAAGACGACTTCTTTACTCGTATCCATGTCGAGCAATTCTTGACGACGGAGCGTTTCTAGAATCGGATCGTATGGTTGCCTCGGAGAGTTGGCTGCGTTGGAGTGTCCGCCTACGTCCAACTCGGCCATGTCCGGCACCGAATCTTGAAATGAGATGAGCTCTTCGGGGAGAAGCTTCGTATGCTTGACGATAAAGGCGAGCTCGTCTCGCGGATGGCTATACTCAAACTCAATGCCATCCGGCATCGACCTCTTGAGAGCCAGGAAGCTAATTATATCACCGCTGATTTCGTAAATCTTGGCCAGCAGCCACTGGCTCTCCATCGTTTCAACGTCCTTGTCACCGAGAAGTTTCCGTTTAGTGCAAAACGCCTTTTCGCCCCAGGCTCTGGCTTGGTCAAAGGCACATTCGGCCAGGTATGCCAGCGCCAAGGCGTGCATGAGGTTACAGACCTCTATATCGAGGGGAAGCGAGACTATCAGTTTCAGGACCTTTTCTCGATCGTGGTTGAAGAGGTGGCAGAGGGCGAGGCGGGTGTGTGTCTCGATGGAAACGGCTTGGTGTGCTTGTTGGCTTTCGGAGATGGCGGCCTCGAGGAACTGGATCGCTCCGGTAAAGTCTCGCATCATCATGCACTTCCAGGCGAGGTCTTCGTATACTTCCATCTTGGGCAGCTGCATCTTGAAGCTCCACTCGTTCAAGATGGAACCATGAGCCCTCTCACGGCCGTCTTCTGAGTCAATCAGGGTGTCAAGCGGCGAGTCCGGAGCAGAAGCCTCCGTCGGCAACCGTCCGTTGCCCCTATGCCGCGGATCGACGTATTCGTCTTTACTTAGATAGTCTTTCAGCCGTTTAGCAGCAGTTGGCGTCATGGTATCCATATCCCCGTACACAGAGCCAGCAGGAGTGCTCGACACAACACTGCTCTGATCGCGAACTGAGCCGGCCGTGGTGCTGGCGTCGGAATGGAACCTAGTGGCAGCATCGGCGAGTTTCCGCAGGTTGCGAGAGAGCATATCGTCGGCGATGTTGGCCTTGGTCGGGTGCTGGGACTTTCGCTTGGCTTCGTCGGCTGATGCCTTGAGCGTGTCCAGGGCAGCGGCTATACGGGAGACGGAGTGGTGAGCTTGAAGGGAGAGCGATCTGAGAGAAGGGTTTCTTGTTAGTTTGTTTCCTTCACTTACAACTCCCGAGGTTTAACTCACACGTTCAAGACGCTCAGCATAGTAAGCAAGCCAGCGTTAGACTTGCTAATCTCCGTTCGATATCCTTCCAACTCCTTTCCATGGACACTAAAGTTGAACGCAACCTTTACCCTCCAAAGCCCCCCAGAGCACGTGCCAACCCTCTCAAGAAAGGTCTGAAGCTTGGTGAGGGTAATGGCACAATGCTCGAGCGCCAGGTCTCCCTGCACCAAGACATGGTTCTCAACAGGCGCCCGCGACGGCGTGGGACGACACTTTCTCAGCGTCGTGTCAATGGAAGAAAGGTGTCCCGTCAGCGTCGACAGCTCAGACCGTAGCGTTTCGACCTCGGTCTCGGCGTTGATGGCGTGCTTGGTGAAGTCGTAGAGAGACTTGCTCACTACCGCGACGAGCTGGCCGATGGATACAGCCGACGCGCTGATGGAGAGCGGATCCATGGCCCCGCGAGACTCATGGAGTCTGGGGCGAGGGGAGCGATGTTGATGGGTGTCATTCAGGATGGCAGAGGGAGGACAGGGGTTCAGCTGGACGAGGCTCCAGGTACGGATACCCATTTATAGTGAACAACGGTTCGAGCGGCTTAGACGCGGTCTCGATGAGACATGCAGGAAGCTGAGATGCATGTCTGGCGTCGTCTGTCTGGTGGCGTGCTTCGCCCCCGGTCCGTAACTGTCGGGAGATGTATCAACTTACCCCAGAGAAAGCCGGATTCGAGCTGCGTTGATGGGGTAGATGCTGACTTTGATGACCAGGATGACGAGGTCAGCAACGAGATGGCAGTTATCAAGTCATCATCGACATCATCTTGAGTTGACGGTACAGCTATTCGTACGTGTCTATTTCAAGGAACCGGTTCCAGCCACCAACCACGACCCCTGCACCCTCGTATCCAAACGAAACCAGTCCAGTCCCAGCTCAGATCGTCGCCCGTCCCTTGTAAGTATCCGTACAAAACAGACAGATGTAGCTCAACAGCCCCCAGAGGCAAAAGGACAAGATCGTCGATGGAAGGAAGCGTACCACCAGCAAGGCGACGAGGCGGCTATTTACCGCCAAGACCTGCTACGCCTCCTCATCCCGGCGCGCTTACGACGCCCCTTGCTTAAGTTGGCTTTCCGCCATCGGGACTGCGCAATGTCTGGGTCGGTGACATTGTTGTTGGCTGGATTTGTAATGTACGAGTTCCAAGTAACGGCTTCAAGGACGAAGGAGCTGAGGTCGTGAGCTTCCCAGCATCGAGGTTCGAGAAACACTCCTTCATGCGAACTTGCGAAGTGGTGATGGAGGCTCATCAAGTTGCGGCTGAGTCGACTCCCTCGGCCCGACCATTTCTCCGCCATCCGAATCCAACGTCATCCCACGACATGGCAAAACCTCATCCCTCCTCGTCCATCCCTCCCATTTCCTCACAATGTCCGCGCTCGAGGCCTTGCGCTACTCGCGTGGCCGACTTCAAGTCCTCGACCAGCTCCGCCTCCCGCACGAATTCCATTACGATGACGTGGCCACTCGCGCTCAAGCCTTCGACTGCATCGCCTCAATGCGCGTTCGCGGCGCACCGGCCATCGCCATCGTTGCGGGCCTTGGCCTCGCCGTCGAGCTTTTCAACGAGTCTGCGCCTGCGTCTGCTGCAGAGGCGCAGGCACGGATCCTCGAAGGACTCGATTACCTCGCTACCAGCCGTCCTACTGCCGTCGACCTCTACAACGCCGTTACCGTTCTAGGAGATGTCGTCCGCGCCGAGGCTGCGAAACCGGATGCCGACGGACCAGCCGTGGTGACCGCTTATATCAACGAGGCTGAGGCGCTGATGGCCCGCGACCGGCGAACCAACTTGGCCATCGCCGATGCCGGTGCCGACTGGCTTTGTGCCCGCGCCGGCGCCTCGTCCTCTACCCCCGTCTCAGTATTGACGCATTGCAACACGGGCTCGCTCGCTACCTCAGGCCACGGCACTGCTCTTGGAATCGTCCGCACGCTACATGCTCGCGAACTGCTGCGTCACGTCTTCTGCACCGAGACGCGGCCTTACAACCAGGGCAGTCGCCTTACGGCCTTTGAGCTCGTCTACGAAAAGATTCCCGGAACCCTCATCACCGACTCCATGGCCGCCTCGCTCTTTCGCACCCGAGGTGCTGAGGTCAACATGGCCGCCGTCATCGTCGGCGCCGATCGTGTCGTCCGTAATGGAGACACGGCCAATAAAATCGGCACGTATCAGCTCGCCGTTTTGGCTCGCCACCACGGCATCCCCTTTATCGTCGCCGCACCGACGACGAGCATCGATCTGAAAACGGAGACTGGCAATGACATTCAAATCGAGGAGCGCAAGCCACAAGAGCTCACGCAGCTGACCGGCGCCCTGGTTCGGCCGGACGGCTCCGTCGATAAGAACACAAAGGTGCACGTCGCCACGGCGGACCAGACCATCAGCGTGTGGAATCCGGCCTTTGACGTGACACCCGCTGAGCTCATCAGCGTCATTGTGACCGAAAAGGGTGTCGTCGAAAAAGCGGCGGATGGTGCCTTTGACTTTCGCAATCTCATGCCCGAGAGATGGGCCAAGGTAGTGGCGACGTAAAGTCTCATCTCACCTTGCCACCTTGATCGCAAAAGAAAAGGCAATGGCATTCACACCAGACGGAGACGCCTTCTTCGTAGATACACAGCCTCAGCGCGACAGGGCGTGCAGGATGAGGCCCTTGTATCCTTCTACGGCGGTCTCGAGGTCGCCGACGGTCAGGTTCTCCCTCGCGCCATGCGCCACGAGAATGGACCCGGGGCCGTAGAGGTACTTGGTGTAGTTGCCCTTGAGATGACCGATGTCGGTTCCGTAGTTGACGATGACGGTGTCGAAGCCTTGGCAGGTTTGAGGATCCTTGTGGTCAGCAGAAGCAACTCGAGCGTCAAGATGAAGCAGAGGACGTGTATCTCACCGGCCACGTCGCAGTTACACTTGATGGGTCCGTAACTATCACCGCAAGACATGGACAAAGCCTCATCATCGACGCGTCTAAGCACAGCCTCGATGCTGCGCCGCACCGTATCCGACCCGTCCTCTTCCGAGCCAACAGCCACGCGGACAGCTAGCTGAACAGTGGCGTTCCCAGCAATGACATTGGCCGCGACCCCGCCCTCAAAGCGACCAATATTGACAGTCGTGTTACCGAACCGAGCCGACGAGCCGAGATCAGCATCGAGAAGAGCGGCCATGGCGCGCACCATGACGGCGTTGGCCGACTTTCCCAGCCAGGGATACCCGCTATGTCCCGGCGTCCCGCGCGCCGAAACGCGGCACATGAGGATTCCCTTGTGGCCGCACGCGAGCTTGTTCTCCGTCGGCTCGCCGAAGATGACGGCTGGTGGCGGGCCATGAGCGCCGAGGGAGCGGGCGTAGGCGCGCATTCCGGCGCCGTTGACTTCCTCGCCTACGACGAAGACGAGGGCGGCGTCGGCGTCGGAGATGGAGCCTGTTGCTCGGAGCTGCTCCAGTGCCATGATCATGGCGGCGACGCTGGCCTTTGCGTCGACGGAGCCGCGGCCCTTGATGACGGTTTTGGAGTCGATTTTGTCGGGGGATGAGATTTCGTAGGGGATATACGGTGGCACCACGTCTATGTGGCTCGACAACACCACCTTGGGCCTGCTTGTATCAGTGACATGACCGCCAGGACGGGCCAGGACGTTGAAGCGCTCGTCCTCGGCGTCGCCCACGCGCTGGAGCTTGACGGTGTAGCCGCGTTCAGAGAGGTAGTTCTCGAGGAATCGGCCGACGGGGGCTTCGTTGCCACTGATGGACTCGATGGAGACGAGGGAACGATGCAGGCTGAGCAGCTCGGTTCGGTAGGCGGGGGGGGTTGATGGGCTGCGGAGCGGTTGTTGGGCGGCGACGGCGAGCCATGGTAGGGTGAATTGCGCGAGGAGGATTGAATAGAGCATGTTTCGAGGCTTGTAGTTGATAAGGGGAGATGGGGCTGCTAATGATGCGGTTGTGAATGATGCAGCTGTTGACGATGCAGCTGTTACGAGCTGTTGGCGGCTAAGGAGAACAGCCCAGTGTGACGTTATCCATCAGCAAGCTGCCATTATCGATACTGTTATCGATGTCAGCTGTTAATCGATAATAGATTTGCTATCGCAGCTACTTACTAACAGAGTGGGTCCAGCAACCTCACCTCAGGTCAACCACCTTGAAGCTCAACGCCTCCATCTATCATCACCAGAAACATCACCAGCCATGCCAATGGCACGCCAAAGCCGCTAGCATGGATCAGCAGACGTCGACGTCCACCGTGACAGGTTTTAAATCCCTCTAAAACTGATACTTGATCCCTACTGACCGCTGCCAGTCGAGTACTTCGATCCGCATAATGTCTACAACCTCATGGCCCCCGGGCTGATGCCTCGTCTGCCGCTGCACAATCTCCATTGGCAGTCTCACGCCGGCCCGCTACGTTCCATAGAGACGCTGCATGTCGAGCTGGTCGCTGGAGGTGCGGCTGCGCCCCCGTCTCGCAGGTCCGATACGGAGAGCGCTTCGCGAGACGATGGCTTCCGCGCGCAGCACGTTAGCGGGCGCATCGCATCGAGTGAGGCCGTCGCGGCGCCTACTGTGTCCACACCGCCACCAGCTGCGGGTGGTCAACGTCGCCATCAGATCCCCGGCCTGCGTCGGACCCCTTATCTGAAGATGCTCCTCGTGCGCTGCGACGACAACGAGTCATACAAGGCCACTGTCCGCTCCGAAATTCGCGAATGGATCAAGCACAACGCTCCTTCGTCGACGGGCGGATCGAAAAAGGGCAAGGAGAAGCATGACGCGTTCGAGTGGCTCATTGTTCACGTCGTCCTCCCCAATACGGCGGCCGCGACGCAGCCCCGAAGCGGCCGGCTTTCTGAAGGCGGAGCCGGAGAGAGGACATCGGCCTCGTCGCGGTGGCGGTCTGGCACGACGCCTCTGCTGGAAAAGCTGCGGTCCGACTTTAACTCGTCGGGAAAGGGGTCGCCCGACAGAGTTGCGCAGATTCGCATCGGCATCAACGACGTGCCGTATGACCAGCTGCCTCGCGTCGTGCCCGCCATGCCGTCCGGATACTCGGAGACGGAACAGGACGCGGAGAATGCGTGGAATCATCTGGTGGCCAAATTCAAGAGCCTGATTCTCACCTCGTTTGACCGCCGCGTCTCTCAGTACGAGGAGGACATCAAGGAGAAGGACGCCCAGCGAACCCTCCCTGGCTGGAACTTTTGCACCTTTTTCATACTCAAGGAGGGCCTGGCGAGGGGGTTCGAAAGCGTCGGCTTGGTTGAGGACGCGCTGGTCGGTTACGACGAGCTGGCTGTCGGACTGGACCTAGTGATGCACGGACAAGCCATGACGGGCATGCCGGAGCAGCCCAGCGGCGCCATGTTGGCCTATACGGAAGAGCTCAAGCAGCTACTCCGCCAGGCTCGGGAGGTCAAGGATCAGACGGTGACGGTTGATGGCGGCGACGTCGAGATTGAGAATCTCCAGCAGTCGGGATCGGGCACCGCCCAGGAGGCAGCGCGGGACGACATCATCGTCCTCAGCTCTACCAAGAAGGCGTACCGCGACATGATTCTAGAGAACAAGGTGTCGGTGTTTGACTTTCGATGCTACATCTTTTCTCGGCAGATGTCGCTGCTCCTGCGTCAGGGAAACGCTTCGTCGACACGCGAGGAGCTGCTGGCCAAGCTCAAGGCGCAGCAGGATTCTGTACTGCGTGGCATCGCTCCGCTGGCGGCGCCCACGCGTCATGACGAGGAGCCGGAGAACCTGGTGATGCTGGCGGAAGTCTGTCGGAGGACGCTCGAGTTCATCCCGGCCATCTCCCACGTTATGCGGCAGGATCTGTTGGCGACGCAGGACGCCCGTGATGCCGCTACGCTGGCCATGGTGGACAATCTGGTGTCGTCGTTTGCCTTTTCGGTCGCGCAGCAGATACTGGCTCAGACATGGAGCCGGGCGCTGCCGATTCCTCCGACGGCGCTGGGGCACGGGTCTGGTCAGGAGCAGAAGACGTCGATGCCGGAGCCCAAGACGACGATGCATCCGGCGCGTAGCTCGTCGCTCCATGCGCCGATCTCACCACGACGGGCTCCGAGTCCGAGCGGCTTTCCGGGGCCGGGCCGTCGAGCTAGCGTCTCCGACGGCGACACCCAGAGCTCGAGGTTCCTCAAGATCGGGCTGGAAGAGCTGGCGGCCAGGAGAGCGGAGCTATATCTCCTATCGCGGAGCGTGCTCAGCGGCCTGGGCGCAAGACGAGGCTGGTCCGACGGCTGGGTCGAGGCCCCGACGCTGGACGAGAAGATGGACGACGTCGATCTCGGTGTAGCTGACGGAGGAGTACAGGGAGACTCTGACGACGAGATGGACCTCGGGGATGGAATGAGGGTCGTTTCGGAAACTGATCTCGGGCAGACGAGGAGACGATCGAGCAGAGTTACCAACGGCGGAAAGGGGGAGCGTCGGCGGCCGGTGCTGGGCGGCATCCAGGGACAGGTGCTGCGGACAGCCATGGACGGTGCCGACGACTTCTACAGGCTGTACGAGATTCTGACGGACAAGGCGCTGCGGCACTACGCGATGGCCAGCTACGAGCACGCCGTCCAGTCGTGCGCGGCTGACCTCGGATGTCTGAAATACCAGCTGAAGGAGTACAGGGCCGCGGCCGGCTACTTTCACCGGACAACGGCCTTCTTTGGCGAGGACGGCTGGAGCTCGCTGGAGCTGTCGATGCTGATGATGCACTCGCGCTGCCTCCTGGAGATGAAGTCTGATGACGAGTTTGTCCGAGTTGCTCTCAAACTGCTCGTCAAGGCCTGTGCAGCTGCCAAGACACGGCTCCGGGAGAAGCCGTCAGCGGGCCGGGGACGGTTCACAAAGGAGTCGCCGCCGCTGGACGGCATCGTGGACCGGCTGTTCGGGATGGCCAAGTCGCTGCCGAGGGAGATGAGGGTTCCGCTGGCGAGCCTGTTTACGGATGTGCGGCTGGAGGGGGCGCCGACATACGAGGATGGACGGGATGCCTGCTTTGCGTCTGTCGACTTGTTCAGTCTCTCGCCGAGGGAGATGGTGATGGACACGGCCAAGATGGTGGTGACGAGCGGAGATGGCAGTAGAGCGGTTACGTTTGAGATGCGAGGCTCGTTTCGGATGGTGCCTGGCCGGAACAGAGTGACGCTCGAGTGCAAGGTGAGTTGAAGTCTGCTTCAGGGAAGAGGTGGAGATGAAGGCTGACGTTTTGCTGCATAGTCGGTCATTCCGGGACTGTACTCGGTCTCGCATCTCAGTCTACGGTCGAGCAAGATGGTCATTCATTACGATTGCAGGCCGGATGAGCCGGGGGAATCCGACATGTTCCCCCAGCCCAAGATTCGACTGTTTCAGCGGACGAGCTCGCTCGACGTGCGGGTGAGGGCAAGCAACGACGTGATGCTGGACCAGAATGGCTCGCTCGACGTCGAGGTCAGCACTGGTTGGAACGAGCTGAAGAGCTGCGAGCTGCGGCTGAAGCCGGCCACGGGGGGGCTGCGGCTGCTAACGACTGAGACTCGAGTGGTGGACTCGACTGTCGAGCTGGCGAGGCGGCCTGAGGGCGGGACGTTTGCGTTGGGACCCCTGAGAGAGGGCACGTCGGTGACGCTACGGGTTCCTTACTCTGTCGAGCTGGACTTGGCCGAAGTGGTGATCAAGGTCGAGGCCACGTACGTCGACCAAGCAGGCGAGACATTCTTCCTGGCAAAGACGCCTACGGTGACGATCTCGCTGGCGGTGGGCGTCAACGTCCAGGATGTCTTCAAGCACGAGGTCCTCTTTTCTCGATTCAGCGTGTCGACAGCGACGGCCAGTCCCGTCTACCTGTACGACAGCTCGCTGCAAGACTCGGGCCTATTCGAAGCCTCCTTCGGCGCCTGGCCAGCCGAGCATGCCGTGGCCGTGTTCCCCAAACAGCCGGCCAGCCTCCTCTACCGCATCAAGAGGAAGAAGGGCAGCGTCTCCCAGGCAAACAACAAGGCCGGACGGACCATGCACCTCCGCCTCTCCTACGCAGTGCTGCAATCCGAGATCGAAGCCCTCGTCCGCGACTCGGTGACGCGCACGCTCGGAGCAGAGCCCGACCTGGCAGAGTACGCGCGTCTGGCAGCCGACTGCGCAGCCTCCGAGGTGCGTGCCCGGCTTCAGGGGCATCATCTCGAGCGGGCGGCGCTGACGGGCCGGCTTTCGGCGGCGGCGGTGCTGGATGGCGTGGTCTGGGGACGTGAGCTGGCTGGTTTGGGCGTCGTGGCTGGGACGGGGAGGGGGGTCGAGGTTGTGCTCGGTGAGGCATTGGATGGCTGGGTTGCCAGTCATGGGATGCTCGAGGTGCCGACTACGACGACGATGGGTAAGACGACGAGGAAGACGGTGACGATTCCTGTCGAGGTGCCGTCTGTTTCGGTGGTGCATACTGCTGATATCCGTCTCGACTCCTCGCCCGTCTACGTCAACCAACCCGTAACAGCCACCCTCCTCCTCCGCTGGACCCGCGCCTGGGACACGGAAGCACAAGCCCGAACCGACCAAGAGTTCACCTACGAGGTAACCTCCCCCCCCGAGACTTGGCTCCTGGGCGGCCGACGAAAAGGCCACTTCATAATCCCCCCCTCGCCAACGCCGATGCCCTCGCCGCACCTCCCCGGCAGCTTCACCCCGACGGCCTCGGCGCCCGAGACGGAGGCCTGCATCCCCATGCTGCTCGTGCCGCAGCGCGAGGGCCGGCTTCCGTTGCCCGCGGTGGAGGTGCGCGAGGTGCGCGGCGAGGGGAGTCTGGCCTGCGAGGTTGACGCCAGGAACTTGGGGGAGACGGTGGGGGTTAGGG
>NJES01000163.1:0-31260 GCA_002591395.1 Ophiocordyceps camponoti-rufipedis | reverse complement strand
GTAAATTTATTATTATTATAAATAGCGCCCTTAGGGCCTCTCTAAAGGTATTATAATACTTAAAGGGATTAAAGTCGTAGAGGGTAAAAGGTACGCCGCTAACGAAGTACCTATAGATCTCGTACCTATAGGGAAGGCTAAAAGAAGAGCGAAGGCTATAAGGCTACTCGTCGTTATAGTAGCTAGGAAGTATTACTAGCTTACTATCTTTTTCGTAAACGTAGAAGTACTTAGTAGCGATAATCTTATTAGCCTTTAACGAGATCTTCTCCCTAACCTTACGATATATAGGCTTTAACGTTAACGTTAATACTTAGTTAGAGCTAACTACTTACTTCGTAGAGATCTCGTTCTACTAGTATAGCTAGAAGTGCTTAAATCACTATATAACGCTTAAGAAGTCCCTAGTTAGAGACTAAAGGAAGGCCTTTATTCGAGAATAAAGGCCTTCGACGATAGAGGTCGTACGGTAGCTAAAGTGTCGGTTCTAGTCGAACTAAAGCTTTACGATCTACTTCTTCTAGGGCCTAAGCTAAGTCGTAAGAACGTATTTAATAGCCTTCTCGGGATAACGCTAAGGGGTCTAGAAAGCTTCGAGCCTTTTCTCGTAGGTAACCTTATTAGTAGAGTTAATTAATACCTTAAATTCCTTTAAGAAAGCCTAGAATATAAGGTCGCGTATAACCTTTCTATTAGGACCTCGCGATACCTTTAGAAAATAACCCTTATATTTAGTAAGAACGTTTATAGAGACGTACTAGCGGTAAAGTAAGAAAGGCGTAGCTAGTAAGTAGGTCTAAAGGCTTCGAATAAGGGTAAGATTACGGTCTATAACGATAATCTAAGGTAAAGGGATAGAAAGCTCCGTAAGGTACGCCTTTAGCTCTAATAACGCCTAGGTAAAGTTCTACTCCTTTTCTCCGCTTAGAAAGATCGCGGCTATAAAGAAAGTCTTACCTTCTAAGGTCGTACTATATACATTAAATAAGGGCATTTAAAAACGGTTAGTCCTATAGGTTATATCTATTAGAAGAAGCTTTAGATAACAATAAAGAAGCTAGAGACTAGTCTTTAGAGCTACGAGAAGAGAGGTAAGGTAGCTACGCTCGTTACGATCGTCTTTATAGATATAATTAGCCTAAGGCTTAGCTAGCTTATCGTATAGAAATTAAAGAGGCGACTAGCCTACGAGCTCTTCGCGGCAATAATAAGCGAAGGCGTTTAAAATAGTCTAGCCGTCGATATAAGCTAATTCCTCTACGTACCTACGAAGCTAGGCTATAATGTTTATTAGTCTAAGGCCGTTATTATATAAGCTAACGATATAAGGAAGGTAATACTATACGATCGTAGTATAATATTTTACGAGAATAAAAATAGAGGAAGCTATCTCGTAATTATAACTTATACTAGTAGAGACTAACTAAAGGCTATTATAGCCTAGCTTTAAAGAGACGTAGAAAGGGTAGTTAGTCTTCTAAGTAGTTATTTTTCGTCGCTTCTTAGCCGCCGTAGACTCGTAGGCGTTACTCGTAAATTAGCGGCCTTTAAAGTAGCGAAATAGTACGTATAATAGCTTTAGAGCGTGTAGGCGTTTACACGTAATAGCTAGGGCAAAGCCTACCTTTTTTACTATATTATAATAAGCGTCTACGGCCTTCTCCTACGATAGGAACTTCTAGTTAGCGAGTGACTTTATAATAGTGTAAAAAAGGTAGCTAAAGGTCTCGCAAAGGTAGCGACTACGATAGTAGCGAGAAGGTAGGAGCGAGAGAGAGAGAGAGGGAGAGAGAGATATATGTAATCGTAAGTTATGTATAATCGTACGGGGTAGGTAGGTAAGCTAGCCCTAGGTAGGTAGGTAGGTAAGTAGCTATCGTAGTAGGACGCCTCGACGTAACTATTACGACGCTAAGCGGGTACCTTAAGAGAATTAGTATAGCGAAAATACGTAGGGTAAGTCTCTATAGGTACCTTAGCTACGTCGCTCTACTTACAACATACTATCTATTATAGTACGCATACCGTATATTTACGCCCTTTTTATATATCTTTTACTTTAAAAAACTATAAAGTAACTATCTCTAGAACTTTAAATTTTAGTAAAAAGAAAATTAAGAAATAGTATTAAAAGAACATATATAGTAGTTATAACTATATTAGAGCATCTAAAGTTTATACATATGATTTAAAACCTTAAGTCCCAGTTAATAAGAGGTCCAATGTTTGGCAGTTCGTCTGCAACACTCTGTACATCCTTATCCCCTCTGCCACTAAGGCAGATCACAACGTCCTTCTCTTTACTCATTGTCTTTGCTAATTCAATCGCGCCATAAATGCCGTGTGCAGATTCCAGAGCCGGGATTATCCCCTCCAGTTGGCTCATGAGCCTGAATGCCGTAAAGGCTTGCGCATCTGTGGCGGCAATGAATCGGGCCCTTTTGTTATCCTTCCACAAGCTGAGCTCTGGCCCAACACCGGGATAATCCAGGCCGGCCGAAACGGAGTGCGTATCTGAAATCTGCCCGTGACTGTTCTGAAGCACGTATGTCCTCACGCCGTGGAGAACACCTTTGGATCCGCCGGTCAAAGTAGCACTGTGCCTGGTAGTTTCGATCCCATCACCACCCGCTTCAACGCCAAGTAGTTCTACGGTAGTGTCTTCTGTAAAAGGGTAGAATATGCCCACAGCATTGCTTCCGCCACCGACGCAAGCAACAACAGCGTCAGGGAGTTTGCAGCGTTTCTCCATCATCTGCGTCTTCGTCTCGTTGCCAATGACAGATTGAAAGGTCCTCACGATAGTTGGGAAAGGATGGGGGCCAATGGCTGAGCCAATGATGTAGTGCGTCGTATCGAGTTCGACAACCCATGCTCGAAGGGCCTCATTAACGGCGTCGCGAAGCGTTTTGGTGCCAGCCTCGACAGCTATAACCTTTGCTCCAAGCAACCTCATTCGAAAGACATTGAGAGCCTGCCGTCTGACATCTTCCTAGGACATTATCAGAATGATTAATGCAAATCACCAGTGGCATGACGCTCCGCCAGACTTACAGCCCCCATATATACGGTGCAAGGCATGCCAAATCGTGCACACACAGTCGCCGTGGCAACACCATGCTGTCCGGCACCTGTTTCGGCGATGATCTTGGTCTTTCCAAGTTTCTTCGCTAGCAGGAGCTGGCCGAGGGCGTTATTGATTTTATGGCTTCCGGTGTGGTTCAAGTCCTCTCTCTTCAGCCAGATATTAGCGCCGCCAGCGTGTTCCGTCAGTCTCTCGGCGAGGTGCAGACGCGATGGACGTCCCATGTAGTCGTAGTAGGACCGATATTCTTCCCAGAATGTTACATCGTCTTTGATATGGTTGAACCCCTCTTCAAGCTGCGAAAGGCAATCCATCAAGCTCTCGGGAACATACTGTCCACCAAACTCGCCAAATCTTTCCGGGATTTTTCCGTGGAGTGCGGCTAACTGTGCAACCAAGGCTCCGTCTCGATCTGCGGAGATCCGGTCGTCGTCCGTCACGATGGCGCTTACCGTTACATCATGTCCGTTGGGACCCTCAACCTCGGCTATAGCCTCGGCTATGTCGACCTCACGAGTTATATCACCACCCCCGTGGCCACACAGATGGGCACAGTAGCGCTCGACCTCTGCTGCTTCCTGGCCGACAGCGGCTCTCTGGATCGTTAATACGATCTGACTGCCAACAACAACGCCATCGGCGATTCTCGCCACGCTCTGATAGTGCTCGCGTGTGCTAACGCCAAATCCGACAGCGGCTGGCTTATTGCCACTATATTTCTGGACCCTTGCCACAAGCTGGGGAAGGCGGGAGTCCAGAAATCCCAGCGCTCCGGTGACGCCCTGTCGGGAAACGACGTATATGAACGAGTCGGCAAGCTGACAAAGAATTTTCATGCGAGTGTCGGAGGTAGCAGGGGCGATCAGAGGGACGTAGGAAAGACTAGAACGGGTAGCATATCAGATGGTGGCGCGGCTTGAAAGGCGAGTTGAACAACATACCCTCCTTTATTACACAACCTTCGGAATGAGATGGCCTCCTCAGGTGGCAGGTCAACAACAATAAAGCCATTGATGCTCGCATCCTCGCAGTCGCGGAGTAATCTGTCTTCTCCATAGCTAAGGAGCGGATTGTAGTAGCCCATGAGTAATACAGGTGCTTTCAACCCCTTATTCCTGGCCTCCTTGACCATGCCAAGTGTCGATTCAATCGTTACGCCATGACTTAAGGCGACCTAGTAAGCAAGTCAGCGGCGGGCAGTTAACCATCGATTGTGTTTCATACCGTATTTGAGGTCTGAATGGTTGGTCCATCTGCGATAGGATCGGTGAATGGCACACCGAGCTCGACAATATCTGATGTGTATGAGCGAGCCTGTCCCAGAAGCTCCTCATTATAAGTTACGAACCAGCTCCACCCTTCTCCATGGCCAGCAAGATGCCCGGGGTCAGCTCAGGTGCGGGAAACCCAGCCGTTACGTAGGTGACCAACGCCGGCTGTAGGGGTTAATGAATCGCTCTCGGGCAAGCGGACAACAGAGACTGACCCGATTGCGGGCCTTGCAGCGCTTGAAAGTCTGCCTGATGGCCTCCATGGTGGTTGTTTGTGTAAAGTCGAGATGCAGGGCCGGCTGTCGTGTCCGAAAACAAGGGTTTTGATGCGGAAGAGCTGGTTTACTACAGCCAGTACATGGTACCTAGGTAGGTCGGGAGGTAGGTAGGCAGGTGACAAATATCAGGTGCTTAGGTACATAGGCAGGGACTTATCTATGTATATTTTCGAGTTCGTAGGGTCAGTCCTGTACGATCAGTTCGTTTAAGTGCTAAGAATACGTTAGTTTAAAGCTCTTATTTATAATAAGTTCTAATAATATGTTAGTTTAAAGTTATTATTTATATAACGTTTTGAAATTAATATATAAGAGTCTTTATTATACTTCGAAAATAAAGATCTTTATTATATAATTAAAATTATATACTAATTTTTATACTATTATGTCTTATATTATTAGTATAAGCCTTTACTTTATATCTACTTTATTTTAAGCTTATATATAGTATATGTAAATTTAACTTATAATTTAGTTTTAGTAAAATACTTTACTTTTAGTTATACTAATTATTATTTATTTAAGTTTATTAAAAAACTCTTAATAAGCTATATAATACTTATAAAATAACTTTAGCTATTAAGCCTATTAGTAAACGTAATTACATGAGCTCTTTCCTATTACTAATAGACATTAATTAAAAAATAAAATTTAAGACTTAGGACTTTATATATAAGAAGTGTAATATCTTAAAGTTTTTTAACACTAATGCAAGCTTTAGAAAATGTTAAGTGGATCGATAGTCTCCATTTCTAACTAATCACTTACTACGAATCCGTGTTAGGATCTTTAACTAGGTAGGTACGAAGTAGGTAGGTAGGTATTCGCACGTGGGTTTCCTACACGTCTAGAGCACTAGTGGGTATCAACCTTGTCATCTCTAGCAATCGTCAATACATAGGTAGGTACTACTTCCGTTCGTCTCCCCGCACAGTCCGCTTCCCGTCGCCGCATTACCGACGTCGAAGATGGGAGGGGTTCTATCACTGCCGCTACTTGCGCTGCCGAGTGTCGGTCCGGTACGTCGTGTCGCCCTTTTTTGTGCGGATTCTACTGACGCCGTGACTAGATTATTTCCTTCGCGGCAACCTGCTGCGGAGCGGCGACATGCTCTGTGTTTTGCCGCGCGTGCGGCAAATGCGGCAATAGGTATGATGAGCCTCCCTGTCGTCTTTGGCCTTGCTAATCAGAACTCCTCAGCGTGGCAACTCGTATCGCTTACGCTCTCCTTCTCCTCGTCAATTCTATTCTAGCCTGGATCATGCTCACACCTTGGGCCGTCAGAAAGCTGCAACATCTCTCATTCGACTATGTCAAAATAAACTGCCCCACTGGCCAATGCTACGGCTGGCTCGCTGTTCATCGCATCAACTTTGCCCTTGGTCTTTTCCATCTAGTCCTGGCCGGACTGCTACTGGGCGTCAACACCTCGAGGAATCCACGTGCCGTTCTGCAGAATGGGTACTGGGGCCCCAAGCTGATTACTTGGGTGTCTTTGATGGTCGTTGCATTCTTGATTCCCGACAAGTTCTTCATGTTTTACGGGAATTATGTGTCCCTCATCTGCGCAATGCTTTTTCTTCTTCTCGGCCTCGTCCTACTCGTTGACCTTGCACACAACTGGGCAGAATACTGTCTATCCCAGATTGAGAACCAGGACTCGAAGTTCTGGCGCTTTACTCTTATCGGTTCAACACTCGGAATGTACCTCGCGTCAATTGCAATGACGGTGGTTCAATATGTCTTCTTCGCTAAAGGAGATTGCGCAATGAACCAGGCTGTGATAAGCGTCAACTTGCTACTCTGGATCTTTGTATCCTTTCTTTCTGTTAATCCGACGGTTCAAGAGCACAATCCCCGCGCAGGATTAGCACAGGCAGCCATGGTTGCTGCGTATTGCACCTACCTTATCATGTCGGCTGTGTCAATGGAGCCCGACGGCGACAATCAATGCAATCCCTTGATCCGCGGACAAGAGACTAGGACAACTTCAGTTATCATTGGTGCTATTGTTACCATGCTAACTATAGCATATACCACCACACGCGCTGCTACTCAGAGCTTGGGTCTTGGGTCTCCCGATGGTGCTATCCGGCTTCCTGAAGATGATAATCAGCATGGCCTGGTCACCCAACAACCGACCGCTCGGGGTCAGATGCGGGCCGAAGCACTACGACGCGCGATTGAGGAAGGAAGTTTGCCTGCAGATGCGGAACTTGACAGCGAGATGGACGCCGACGAGAGACCAGAGCACGATGACGAGCGCTCTTGCACTCAGTACAACTATACTATTTTTCACGTCATTTTCTTTCTTGCCACGGCGTGGGTGTCAACCTTACTCACACTGAAGTATGAAGAAACAAAGCAAGACGGCGACTTCGCAACTGTTGGCCGGACGTACGCCGCAAGTTGGGTCAAAATCTTTAGTGCGTGGATATGCTATGGCCTGTATATCTGGACTTTGATGGCTCCGATCATTCTGCCTGAAAGGTTCGATTCGTTATAGCAAGGACGAAGGGCACTTTGTAAGCAATGAAAGTCCCGAGCATTTGTTTGATCTTCTCTTATTAGCGTGGCGCAACAGCGGTAACCTTTGTTTGAATACATATGCATCACGGCGCAACTTCAACCGCCTTTCAGCGTGTAGCTACACAAGGATAGCCAGACGCACACTTTCGTGAGATGAGGTCAAAAAGGCAGAGCCTGTTTGTTTCCGGCGATACATGTGCCTGATCATAGGCGCCCTGAGCCTAGGTGCTAGAGCGAAGCAAATCGGCAAACCAGGCAAACGAGTCTCGGCTTGCAGCGCTCGGTCTCCTTTCACTAACAAGCTACAAATACTCATAACCTGTATTCGTAAGTGTGTAGGCATGTATGTATGGTGTACACCTATGTTACCTGTATTTAGGTGGGTAGTCAACGCCGTCCTGCAGAGCACTTCCGTTCGCGTCCTATAGCGCTAGGTAGAAGAAAGACCTGACGACTAGGAAGATCGTGAGATAGCTACACCCAGCCATCTGCTGTACTTCGTAGGCCTAGAGGAGAAAATGCGGCTTGAAACGCGCCCTTCCTTTCGCTTCTCGAGAAACCGAACCGTGAGACTAACACAGCAGAGGGCACTACGGAACATTATTCTCTCCATCCAGACTTCAAGCTTCATTCTCGTTCTGCAACGCCTGCTATGGAAAGCTCTTTACCGGCGCCTTTAGCCGGTCAGCCAGGTCAGGCTGCAGTTGGACGTGCCATACGGTGTCTGCCGAATACCTCAAGAGACGACCATCCTTGCCATCCTCTCTGTCTCTCAAGGCATCGGTCGGTCGCTTCTCGTGCTTGGAAATGTCGGTCGCTTATCGTAAAAGGGCGAGCAAGGAGCAATTCGTCATCTGCTTGTGATGCACAGTAATCACGTGGTATATAGGGTCCAAAAGACGTGCGGCTACAAGTCAGGGCTAAAGGCCTGTAACGTGTACCTGGGTGCGATTATTGGCGTAGGGGTGTACTTCCTTCTGCCCATGTAGACCATAGGAAGCGGGGTATCTACCTATCTGGCTCCCTCTTTACATAAGCAGGGCTACTTCGGCGGGTACAGGAAAGGAGGACGCACTACTTCCTAGGTATGCACTCGAGAATATTTGCTCTCTGGTAAAGTCTGCCCTCCACGCAACAATTCTTCATACCGTCATTGTACCTCGGGCGCATCTTCTTCGAGTGTTACCTGCCCAGCAAGCAAACCACGAGCCTCTGCTGCAAGGCCAACATTCACGATGCGTAACGCTCCCTGACGTTCTGTTTGATTCAAAGTGAATACTTACTGCGGCTCAGCTCCCAAATTTGATCCCAATGAGGTCAAAGTCATGTACGATACTTGGTCCCGAACTTTTGCCTGCTTTTCTCGCAAATGAAGTCTGACGACTCTTTAGACACCTGCGAGCCACTGGAGGCGAAGTTGGAGCTTCGTCCGCACTCGCACCAAAAATCGGCCCGCTAGGCCTCTCTCCTAAGAAGGTTGGAGAAGACATAGCCAAGGCAACTGGCGACTGGGTAAGAGTCATGGTCCAGCCACAATCCTGTCAACCCCAATTGATAAACTGTCGCAGAAAGGACTTCGCGTCACTGTGAAGCTTACTATCCAGAACCGACAAGCCCAGGTGTCCGTCGTACCGACTGCCTCCTCTCTCATCATCAAAGCTTTGAAAGAGCCACCACGCGACAGGAAGAAGGAGAAAAATATCAAACACAATAAGTCTGTGACGCTGGACGACATCATCGAGATCGCGCGGACCATGAGGTTCAAGTCTTTCTCCAAAGATTTGAAAGGAACCGTCAAAGAGATACTTGGCACAGCATATAGCGTCGGTTGCTTGGTAGACGGAAAACCTCCTCGCGTCATTACCGAGTCCATCGACAACGGCGATATCGACAGTGAGATCATCTAACTCTGTTTGTCTAGAGACGATCACGCTAACATGTGAATAGTTCCCGAAGAATGAACTGTATGGGGATGGACACTAGCATCTTCGGCTTAAGCGAATACTTGCCTTCATGCGGCAGCATAGTAGAGCTCGAGATAGCTAGTCGTTATGACTTGCGCGATCAATGACAATTCATCCCATCGTGACTGTATATGCCAACAGTAACTTATCCCTTAACTACACTCTGGAATTTACTACTTAATAGTATCTTTCGATTTTTGTTTAAGGAAGAGAAACTTGAAAAAGATGCTTTTTACTTACCTTGTCAGTTTAAATCTTTAACTCTTAAGGTCTATCGAATTGTTTACATTTCATAGATATATGCTTGATTAGATAGGTATGTTAATCTTGCTATCAAAAATCGAAGTTACGTAATTAACTGAAGTCGCGCCTACTACCTACCTACCTAGGTATTCGTACGTACGAATACTGAGAAATCTCAACGAACACGTCCCTTCTAATCCTTGAGCGCCTACGTCTCTTCGGTTGGCAGATTGTCCCGGCCAGTATCGCTATTAACGCCTTTCCTTTGTCCTCAAGAATGCTGACCATCGTGACCCGTCTACTTTTCTTGCATCGCATTGCCGTGGGTACGAATACACCCTGTGAGGCTTGGGATTTTGCCGGAACTCGTCGCTCTCTCCTGTTATCAGCGACAATTATATCACTGCTGCATTAATGGCTCTTGGCCTCTTCCAGCATTGGAAAAGTCACCGGCGTAATGGGACCTGTCCTTCTCGCCTTCACTCCTCTGACCCTCGACCCTGGATGTCCGACAACGATCTTAATATCCTGAAATCGCCTGAAATAACATTCGCGAGTCCGAGTGCCTCGTCCTACGGGTCCGCAGATGATGGCCAACAACCAAGAAGTCTTTTGAAACTACGATCTAGACCGCCGCCCTGTCTGGATGGACAGGTGTCTTAGGACGACAAGCCGATTCTGGCAGCAGAGTCCGCCCATCGGTCAACCATCGACGACCCAAAAAGGCCTTTGAGCGCCTCAGCAGCATCGCGTCAGTCATCGGCGGATCTCATTAGATTGCAAAGTTTGCTGTGCTGTTTCGAGGCTTTTAGTGGTATTCCTCGACGAACACTGGAAAGGTGTAAACATGTTGCCTCAAATTTGGACAGATTCGTCCCCGTCCGCCAAGGTTCAGAGATCACCACGCAGCGATATCATACCACGCTGTATCCGGGAGCACTGTCACCGTATGAGAGGCTCGCAAGACATGACGGAGAACGCCGCGATCACTTTGATACTATTGGCATTGGTCGCAATGCGGTCCTCGGTGAGGAAGCTTTCGAAGATGGTCGTGGCCATGTGTTTTGGCGAGAAAGGAATACTCCGTCAATTCTCATATCCTCGGTCGCGATGATAACTAGTGCCCACGATGAACTCGAGCGCTACCGAGCTCGTGTAGCACTGGCACTCGAAATCGATCGCATATGCAGGATTCTTAATCTCAGTTCTGCTGTAACAAGATCAATTGCGCAAGTTGACGTCCGAAGGTCTCCGCGAGTTGGAACAAAACTGAATCATCTTCGGCATCATACGTGTGAGTTATTCCAGAATGTCGTGAAGAGTCCATCACAACTTACTTTGTTTTTGTGTTTGTCTGCCAAAGCAATTTCCCCCCATAGGAGTCCGTGTGAAACGGCACCTTTCAGGTGGGTAGTACGCAAATCCAGCCTCACAAATGTCAGCCTTCACTGACTACGAGAAGAGAGCTTGACGCACCAAATTTGAGAGATGATTATTACTGCTCTGTCCTGTCGTACTCAGCGACTTCTCGCGTACTTGCAGTTGGCCTCGGCAATGTCCTTTACACCTGGTCGGAGGGACTGGGCGCCCGCATCGTGGACGGCACTCCAATGGACAGTGTGTAGCTCACCTCGATCGCCTTCTCATCCACGGCGGGAAATATGGACATTCTGGCGGCTGGCAGATCCGACGGCTCCCTCATTCTCACACCAATGGAGGATTGCTTGCCCAGATTTCAGTTGCAGCATCCAACGTCGGTGACTTGTCTCTGTTGGAGACCTTACTGCGTGGTTCGTACCTCGTGCAGTCCCTACAAGTCTGGGTTGTCGGTGCAGACAGAAGAGCTAGTGGTCGGGGATGAAGCTGGCAGTTTGTATTACTATGTGGTCGAGTGGCCGAAGAGCGAGGAAATATCGCAGGACGGCTGGCTCGGCTCCATGTGTCTGGTTGCCAAGATATCACTTCACAGTCATCAAGTGTGTGGTCTGGCTTGGTCGCCCGACGGCCAGGTCCTGGCATCCGGCGGCAACGACAATTTGTGTTTCCTAATGGATGCGGCAGTCATACTTGGCGGATCTAGGATTGCAGAAACCTCACCGGGCTTCGGACCGCTTGGAAGCACGCGGCTGACTACGGATTCATGGACGTCAAGGAGGTCAGGGATGGAAACTCAGCCGGATATGAGTCGCGTCCGCCATCACGGACCTGGTTGCGAGATGCAGGCTTGGGCCCACCGCGCAGCTGTGAAAGCCATTGCTTTCTGTCCATGGCGCGAGGGGTTAGTCGCCACGGGAGGCGGTTCTAACGACAAGTGCATCCATTTCTTCCACGTGTCATCGGGTTCCGCATTAGCCACAATTGCCGTCGCAGCTCAAGTTACGTCCCTTATCTGGTCGATGACGCGGCGTGAGATAGCCGCAACTTTTGGCTATGCTCAACCAGAGCATTGCTTCCGCGTCGCCGTCTTCGGGTGGCCCGAATGCAATCAAATCGCTGCCATCCCTTGGCTGGGTGACCTACGAGCTCTCTATGCTATCCCTCTTCCACGGAACGACGATGTTGACGAAGAGGACACCCTCGGCCAATCTGATGGATGCATCGTGGTGGCATCTAGCGATGAGACCCTCAAGTTCCACGAGCTCTGGCCTCTAGGGCAGACGGCAACCATGGGTAGGTCTGGCATGCTGGGTGGCAGTGACATACTCGACGACTTAGATGGCATCATCAAGGACGGTGACGTTATTCGTTGATAACTCAGCATGACGTGACGGAAGATGCCCTAATGCTTTTCCAAGTTCAATAAGCCCTATAGATAGGAATCATGTATACAAGACCCCGAAAGCCGTCATCAATCGATGGATAATCTGTCTCAGAGGGTGACGGCGTCAGTCACCAAGGGGTACGGCTGATGCCGGACTGCCTTACTTGGCTATCGTTCCTGGGGATCAAACTTCGAGCGACTTTGAACACCGAGAACAGCTCTAAACATTGCCGTAGGTCGACGCCCCACGCATTGTGGTTATGAGATAGACCGCTGGCTCATTGAAACGTGAAACGGCCAGGTCGCAGGCAAAGAGGGGTCCTGAATTGCTACTGTGAGGCCCGTGAGCTATTTCAAAATCGCGATCAAGAGAACGAGGATGATTATCAAGACAACGATGGCAGTCATCTGCTTATTTTCGCGAGCGCCCTTGGCAACCCTTCCGATTGTCTTTGACGCACGGTCAAGGCGACTTTGCTGACGATCAGTGGCAGCCTCGACACCTTCCAGCATAGCCACATGACAATCCAACTCGTCGCCAATTCGCATGCTAAGTTCTCGTTGGCGCCCGATAGATTGCCCCAGTTGGTCCAAGTGTTCGTCTTGCTCGTCGAGTATCTGCGTCTGATAATCATGCAGCTGTTGATTACTGATGTGATCATCATTTGCTGTGTCGTCGGATGGATCGTCTTGATAGGGCTTGAATAGCTGGTCGGATGCCGAGTCGTTGAAACGAACAGTCTTAGGCTTTCTGGACCCGGTGGCCGTCGGAGTGGTGGTTTCCTGCGGATCTTTAATTCTTGAATCTATTTGAGAGAGTGGTGTGGAGAATCCATGGAACTGGCTGGTCAAGTCGTCGTAACGATTTTGCAACACAAGCAGGTCTTTATTGACGGACTCTGCGACACTGGAAGGAATGAGTACACGTGCGCTCAACCGACCCGTGTTGATCGTAAGGGAGTGCCACACCTGAAATCTCCCGACTCTTCCGAGCGGATCTTATCTTGCTGCAGGATCTCAAGTCCATCTCGAAATTGGTCGAGAGATCTGGTCAAGTGCTGATCTTGGCTATAGCAGTCGAGATCGAGACTCTTCGAGCGATGGCGCTCGAGCAGTGATAGTTTTATGTGGTCGGCCAATAGAAATAACTGGTTCGTTTTCGACATCGCGGTAAGTTATCACAATGATCTCTGTTACCAGGATGTCATGGCAGTTCAGAATATTGCTGGCAGTGTCTGGCTAGGTACCTATTGAAGGGTCCTGAAGTCGTCGTTCAAGAGGTAGTCAGCAGGTGAGACAGAATATGCAATCAATGATCCGGAAAGTAATTAGACCTCACCTACCTAGGCGACAGGGGTGCCCCTCTACCATGCATGATGCGGGTAAGGAAATCTAACGTTAACTCTAGTATTCTATTTATTTAAAGTCTAAATATCTATAAATATGTAATAGTAGCTTAAGTTCTATTAATATAATATTAAAAATTACTTATCCTAGTAATTAGTTTCTTTAGCTTATTTACTATGTAATAATTTATTTTATAATACTTTACTAGTATTACTATATCTTATTTAAAGGAAAGAGAATTATATTTTATTTAATAGCTTATTAACATACTATATAGGTAGTTCCTAATAAAAATATAGTTACTTTTTTAACTATTTATAAAATTTTACTCGGAAGTATAATTAACTAAAGTAACAATATAAGCTATAGTTTTAAGAATACTTTAAATAGATATAATATAGTTTCTTATATAAAATTAAGTAAAGTCTTATAGTACTATAACTTTTTTTATTAGGAAAACTAGAAAACTAGTTACTTAAATTAAAAGTAAAACTATTGAATTTAGGTTTATAAAATGCAATACTGTTTTTATAACAAAGCTATGTAGAGTAAACAGTAGTTAGACTATGTATTATTTGTAACTATCTGATCTGCTACCAGCACGTGCTACTAATGCATGCTATGCACGAATAGCGCTCTCATCGTAACGGCTAGGTACCTACCTAGGTAGCTGCGCCGTTCAAGTTGGCAGTTTCCTCCTCATTCCTGCGAATGGCGCAGATCCAGAGATCAGGTCAGGACCTCGCGCCATGAGAACCTCTCGCATCTGTATCTATCGCATTCGTCGGTGATCATGGGAACCCTCGTTGAGTCCCTTAACAAGGAGACCCAACCCTTACATGATGACGATGATGTCAAATCTCCCCAGCAGACACAAGACTTAGACACGCTTCAGACCGGGTCGCCTTTCGTGGACATCAAGGATGGCACAGCCTCAAGTCGGCCTATCTACAAAATGCACAAGTTCAGTTTGTACGAAACGGCTAGTCGTTACTATGTCGTTGGTGTGGATGTCGGCGAGACGCGGTATAGAATCCTCAAGATCGACAGGACTACGGATGGTACGGAGCTGAACCTGACCGACGATAAAATTGTGTACACTTTGAAGGAAATGAACCAGCTCTTGGACACAATTGATGATGGAAATCGTGGAACTGGAGGTATCAAACTGCGCTGCAGCACTTGGGGCATATTGGGTTTCATCAAATTCACTGGACCGTACTACATGCTTCTTATCACGAAGAAGAGTACCGTCGCCATGGTCGGTGGCCACTACATCTATCAGGTGGAAGGCACTGATTTGATCCCTCTCACCCCTGGGCGGTTCAAATCGGACGTTAGAAACACGCAGGAGCAAAGGTTCCTCGGGATTCTCAACAACTTAGATCTCACCAGATCTTTCTACTATAGTTATTCGTACGACGTGACTCGCACACTTCAACACAACATCGCCAGGGCCAAAACAGCGGCTGCGTCTGGCGCATTGCCACCTGATGATGACTTCAATGCCATGTTCGTTTGGAACCACTACCTGCTTGAGCCGGTTGTCGTTGCCCTTGCCGATACCTATGATTGGTGTCGACCCATCATCCATGGCTACATTGACCAAGCAGGTAAGGACCTCCGTATCTCCTCCATTTACGAAAGCTCATTTTGCAAGCAAGCTCTTTCGATATACGGCCGAACTGCGCATATAACTGTCATTGCACGTCGATCTCGGCTGTTTGCTGGAGCCAGATTCTTGAAACGTGGTGCGAACGATCTGGTAAGTGTTGAACCTAATAGTCTCCTATCATTATCATAATCCCGAATGGGAAGAGATGGCATACAGTTTGCCAACTCATCCTAGCTAACGATTGTGTTCAAGGGCTATGTTGCCAATGATGTAGAGACGGAGCAGATCGTCGCCGAATCTCTCACGACATCATTTCACGCACCCGGAGGAAGATTTTACTGCAATCCCCAATACACGTCTTATGTGCAACATCGCGGGAGCATCCCTCTATACTGGACCCAGGACAACACAGGAGTGACGCCGAAGCCCCCAATCGAACTGAACCTTGTCGATCCGTTCTATGGCGCCGCTGCTCTGCACTTTAATGACCTGTTCAGGCGTTACGGAGCGCCCGTTTACGTGCTGAACCTAGTCAAGGCAAAGGAGAGGCAGCCGCGAGAGTCCAAACTACTAGAAGAATATACACACGCCATCGACTATCTCAACCAATTCTTGCCGCCAAGCAAGAAAATCATACACAAAGCCTGGGACATGAGCCGGGCTTCCAAAGCCCGAGGCGGGGATGTGATCGGCAATCTGGAAATCATCGCTGAATCTGTTTTGGCTACCACTGGCTTCTTTCACAACGGCGACGGCCTCACAAGTCCCTTGTCGACTCAAACTGGTGTAGCTCGGACAAATTGCATCGACTGCTTGGACCGGACAAATGCCGCCCAGTTTGTCATTGGCAAACGAGCGCTGGGTCACCAGCTGCATGCCTTGGGCATTCTGGCTGACACATTCGTGCCTTACGACACGGATGCAGTGAACCTCTTTACCCACATGTGGCATGATCACGGGGATACTATCGCAGTACAATACGGGGGCTCGCAGCTCGTCAACACCATGGAAACGTATCGGAAAATAAACCAGTGGACTAGTCACTCCCGTGACATGATTGAGAGCTTTAAGCGATATTATAATAATTCCTTCCTCGATAACCAACGTCAAGAGGCGTACAATCTCTTTCTGGGCAATTACATCTTCACAAAGGGACAGCCAATGCTATGGGACCTTGCCAATGACTACTATCTTCATCACGCGGACCCGAGAGACTGGTCTGCCGCGAATCAAGCGGACTACATTAATTGGTACGACGGAAGTCATCTGGAAGCCAAACCAGCCGCTCCTTATCCTCGCTTGCGGGCTTCGGCCGCCACACTTTCTGTTGAATTCTTCGACGACTTCTGGCTCGAGTACTATCGGCCGTCTACGCTGTCGTCTTTTCCCAAGATGTTTGCTTACAAGATGAACTCCACTATCAAATATATTCCTTTGCGATCGGCTCAAGACGGTAAGTATGATCTAAGTCCCTTTCGGGTCCGTACGGATGGCGACATGGAGGACGAGAGAAAGAAGGTGAAGAAGCAGTTGAACTCCAGTCCGTATCAATCGCCGCATATTGCTGTCAGGGACAACGATAGCATTTCAACAACTTCGGGCCGCACAGCCACCAGAGGAGTTCCCATTCAACGCTGGCTGCAGCCGGTGCCTGGCAGGCTATCAGGGGACTCGTCGCAAACCGCTGAAGCTTCGGCGGATGTCGACCTACTCGGCAGCCGAATCTCAAATTCTGCGCCGCTGGAAAGATCGAAGGATGCACAGTGGACTTTTCGGAAAGCTGTTCACGATTCGCTCAATCCCTCGGTCAAAGAGCAAGAGGCATCTGACTACGAACGGTATATATGTCATCCCCAAAACCTGACTCTGGTTTTATCGGATATCAACACAAGTGATTTCGACAGCGCGGAAAATTACAACTGTGTCCACGGTGACTGGCTGAATGAGGTACTAGTAGTAGCCGCTCACGAGGAAGTATATGAGGAGCTTTTGAAGGTAGGCGAAAATCCCCTGACAGTCACGGAAGAAGACGGAACAAAGAAGAGATACAAAGCCTATCGAAAATGGCTGCATGGCAAGTCCTTCTTCAAGCAGCAGCCTCTGGACTAGAAAACAAACTCTAGCCATAGATTCTAGATGTTCGTAGATCGTAGACATTGTTACATACAGCTAGTTGCTAGCCCTTGAAATGGGAAAATAGGGGGGCCAGCTGGGGCTCTCTGTCAAGTACGTCCGATGCTATTGTATGCCGCACCACGGAATCATGTTGCTGAACCATGCGGTTGAAATCCCCCATAGTTGCGAGAATCTTCTCACGCAAGCCGACATTTACCGAGGTGGTTTCCAGGCTACACCCGAATTCGCGCTCGTCATTCAAGGCCAACCAGCATGCAATGATGATGCGGAGAACCTGATCCGCGTGTGCGGTCTCAACGATCCTCGGCCAACAGCAAGACAGTATAGCGTTCAGAGCCTCCATAGCAGCCATTAAAGCGGACGACTGCGCGGTGTCGAATGGCCTTGCCACTACGGATTCGATGAGATGAAGCGCCTCCTGTAAGAGAGTCATTGATCAGAACCAAGACTGAGCCAGGTTATCAGTGCTGCCTCTTTACCCTCAGATGCTTCACACTGTAGATTCCTAGATCCGATACAGTCATAGCGAGATTGCGCATCAATGTCTGCACCGCGATTGGGCTTTTGGACGCATGGTTGTAGGTGGCCAGGATACCATCTCGGATGATCCTGTCCAATAAGCGCCGCTTGTGGATGAGCGGCTTCGCGTTAGCTACCTGTAGCATGACACGATACGCCTCGTTCAACAGCCAGGTAGACTCCGGCTCGCTGTCAAGACCAGGCAGAAAGTAAAGCGAAGGGAATACGGCGTCTTCGAAGACACTACTGAGACCGGACGAGTCAAGCAATTGTGTAGAGCACTTCGATAGGAAGACGTTGAGTAATTGGAGGCCTTTGATTCTGACGGCGTGCTCAGAGTCACTGATTAAGTCCAGCAATACTGGTAACAACGCAGGCCAGATCTCAGCGACGGCCGGTGACTTTCGAGGTCGATTGTCAGCTCCTAGCTTGGAAAAGGTAGCTTGAGAAGTTGTGGCAGACATCTTCGCGCTCTAGAGCCCAGTGCAGGACAGACGTAACCGTAGAAACTGTCTTCTTCCAGCATGGTGTGGAACACCGACCGGGGTCATTGTGCTCTGAAGCCAGGCCTCTGGCTGAACTATCCGACCTGGCGTGGACAGGTCGGATGTAGTCGAGAGTCAAAGGGCCCAGAATGAAAGCAGCTAACGCCTGAGGAGGTGACACGCAAAGTCTAGGCGCAGATTGGGACATTCTGGCGGTCGCTCCAAGCCAGTGGTTGTGAGAGGTGTGAAGTCGGTCTTTAGAACGTAAAGTAGCTAGCTTACAGCGTGATTATTACATACTAATACTCAGCCCTTAAGTGCATAAGCTATCTAAAGTATTATCTCTAGAACTATACTACTTAATGTATTATTAGCTTACTTTAGTTTTGAAGTTAATGTATCTTGAAAAACTTTATATTATAAGCAATAGTAGTAGAAGTTTAACATTATTTTATTTAATAACCTAAGCTTATTATAAGCTATTTAGAGTTACATTAACTTCGTATTTTAAAAAAACTCTAAATAATAGTAAAACTAATATAATAAAGCTCGTTACTACTTCTTTTTTTCCTAGTTATCTTTTTAATACTCTAATAATAGGGTAGTAGAGTAGTGTGTAAGTTATAGAAGTGCTTAAAGTAGAAGAGGTGTTTTCGCTATATTAGCATCTTTCGTTCTTATCGTGTACGAATAGTCAAATACCTATGTCATATCGCATATCTATTGGTACAGCCACATCAAACACGTGCAACCAGCGCCTCAGCCTTGTGGTTTCGGGCGGCCAACCATCGACACGTTTCCTCCGATAGTGCATCCATGCCTCTGCACCAGGGAAGCGGATTTGCCAATGGCTATCCTCGAGGCCCGACCTTTGATATTTCCCCACACAGGCCAGTATTCCTCTCGATTGCCTTTATCAGTCATATTAGGTTGTGTCGCGTGCGCTCAAGATGTCCTCCCCTGACCGTATCAGCTTTACAGGTTTCAGCCCCGAGCATCTCCTCCCGCCAACAGGCGAAGACGGAAATTATTTGCTCGACTTTGCGCCATAGCCTCAGCGATTCTACTCATCTGTTTTTGGACCTGGCCATCGCATCCGATCCTCTTCCGACTTCGAGGCTCCTCTAGTGATGCCGAATTCGAGACGGTTCGATATTATGACTTGACCAACGTCAAGGGCACCGCCCGCGGCTGGGAACGTGAGGAGCGGATACTGCTTTGCGTCCCGTTGCGAGATGCGGAGGCGCACCTCCCCATGTTCTTCTCTCACCTACGCAACTTCACATATCCCCACCACCTCATCGATCTTGCGTTCCTTGTATCAGACTCCAAAGATCGAACATTGGAAGTGCTGTCGGAGAATCTAGAACTTTTACAGGACGACCCGAATCCGAAGCAACCCTATGGTGAAATTTCCATCATCGAAAAGGACTTCGGACAAAAGGTTAATCAAGACGTCGAGAGTCGCCACGGATTTGCGGCGCAGGCCAGCCGACGAAAGTTGATGGCGCAGGCTCGCAACTGGCTTCTGAGTGCAGCTCTGCGGCCCTATCACTCTTGGGTCTATTGGCGCGATGTCGACGTTGAAACCGCTCCGTTCACGATCCTCGAAGATCTGATGCGCCACAACAAGGATGTCATAGTTCCCAGTATGCAGGTGGAACCGCCCCGTACTCGCTCCGACAGCTCTTCTCACCATTCTCAGATGTTTGGCGGCCTCTTCCCGACTGGCTCGGCGGTGAACAGCCGTACGACTTGAACTCATGGCAGGAGTCCGAGACCGCATTGGCGCTGGCCGATACATTAGACGAAGACGCTGTTATCGTCGAGGGC
This sequence comes from Ophiocordyceps camponoti-rufipedis, assembly GCA_002591395.1. Lineage (NCBI taxonomy): Eukaryota > Fungi > Ascomycota > Sordariomycetes > Hypocreales > Ophiocordycipitaceae > Ophiocordyceps > Ophiocordyceps camponoti-rufipedis. The sequence continues at coordinate 11,194 of NJES01000163.1, read as the reverse complement.
TACGCCGAGTACGCAACCTGGCGACCTCACCTCGCGTACCTTCGTGACCCATACGGCGACCCTGACATGGAAATGGAGATCGATGGGGTAGGGGGTGTCAGCATTTTGGCCAAGGCCAAAGTCTTCCGATCTGGTGTCCATTTTCCGGCTTTCAGCTTTCAGAAGCACGCTGAGACGGAGGGTTTCGGCAAGGTAAGAGGCTGGCGAGTTGATCACCGAGACACTGCAGACGCTAATAGGGGCGAAGATGGCGAGAGTCATGAAGTACAGTGTCGTGGGCTTGCCGCATTATGTCATTTGGCATCTCTATGAGCCGAGCGTGGATGATGTACGACACATGGAGGTGCGTTGCCTTTCAGTATCCATCGCAATGAGCGAGCGACCTTTCAGGCCGTGGTTAATTGATGTTTTAGGAAATGGAGCAAGAGCGTATCGCGCACGAGAAAGAGGAGCAGGAGAAGAAGAAGAAGGAGCAAAAAATAAAGGACGAGTTTAAGGATGCCAACCAGGAGTGGGAGAAGGATAAGGAAAGCATTTCAAAGCAACAACAAAAAGGTCAATCGCCTGACACATCACCACGGAAAGAAGAAGCGAAGGATGCGAAGAAGGATGCGAAGAAGGATGCGAAGAAGGATGTGATGCAAGATGCGACGAAGGATACGAAGAAGGATAGATAGATTACGATTACTTACTGCAGAGATAGATCTCATTCTTGGATCTATATTCTACGCGAGGTTCATGCCCACCGTGAGATGGATACAATCACGTTGTGTCATGTTTCTCTGCGCCTAGTCCTACAGAAAGTACGAATACAGAACTACAGATAGGTATCTATATGTCAGACCTGCACAAGGTAGATAGCCTCATCCGAGTCATCCCCCGCCGTCCCCTCTGCTCTGCAAAACGGTTCATCGACCTAAGGCTCTGGCATAACGCTGTCTTTCTGTAGCTCGTCTGCAAGCAGGTCTCTCCGAAGGTCAGGGAGGAACCGATCAAGCCGCTTCCACGTCTCGTCCCAAACTTTGGGACTGTCCGAATCTTGAGTGGGAGCCTTGAGGAACCCAGTGCTCGCCATGTACAGGACGACATTTTTCAGATTCTCGCGAACTGCCTCCTCCTGTGTGCCAGTCAGCATCACGACAACTTGGTGTCGCCAGAATCAACCACACTCACAAGACTGTCGCCTTGGCCGCTGTTCATCAGTCGGTCCATAACTTCAATGATCTTGATCCACAAGTCAAGCATGCCGCTCCAATCGGAGAATAGGACGAGGTACTGCAAGAACACCTTGCAGAGGAGCGACGCTGATTGAACTCGCATATCGCTCATTCCCTCCCGATCGAGCGAGAAAACCTCTGGCTTGAGCAAACGGAAGATCAGCGGAAACAAGACTTTGTCGAATACCGCAGTCCAATTCTTGGCATCGGAGCACGCGAATTCAGGCGAAAGTAGGGACCGCTGCATGGAAGAATATGCCAGTTGGCGCACGTCGCGGACTGAATTCGTGCACAGCGTCGTCAGAGCTTGGAATATGGGGAGCCAGTAGGCGGACCATGCTAGTCAAGAGGTAAGAGGCGCTTCCGTACCAGATACTGATCAAGCTTGAGCATCAACGTACCTTCGCTACTCTCCAAATGAGATTGCTGCATCAACTGGGGAACACGGCTGGTCATGCCGTGCAATATGTCCACGGCCCGGCAAGCTCGAACAATAGACTGCTTGTCGCTGCAGAGGATAGTCAGAGACAGTGTGGTCTTGGATTTCGCCACGGGAACCACTTACACGGACGGATCCCGGGCCACTCCATCGGCTTTACGTTCAGCGACGTCCTCCTTGTCTCCGGATGCTTCATACGGCTTCGCGGCAGCGGCGAAGTAGACAAGGAGAGAAACGACTGGCTCGTAGTTCTCCGCCATGATGGCATGAGGGCTACCTGCATTGCCCTTTTCTATAATGTCAAAGACCAACGCTGCCGATTCGGGGTTTCCGGCCAGGACCCTCATGATTGCCCAGAAATCGGGCGAAGTCATGATTTCGCTTCTCAGCGATCCAGGCTGGTCGGTGCAAATGGCCAGGCCCTTGAGGACGATCTCCGATGCTCTGAGCAACAAGCCTTTCGGCAAGCTGTTGATTGAGTGCAGCAAAAATGGCACGTTGATGAAGTCAAAGTCCTGTAACTCGTCTTAGCATCACCGCCATCACCATCAGCAACTTAGACGTGGACCAACATAGCCGTGCTTCAGTATCAGAAGCGCGTAGAAAGTCGCCCGTGATATCAGGATTGGATGCCAATTAGAGAAATCGCGGAGTAAGGTCTGCAATGCGTCAAACATGTCCCTCCCAACAGCTTCCATCGAAGCGCGATCTCGCGTGGCCAAGAGCGTCCCGAATTCCAAGGCGAATAAGATGCTAGGATCGTAGGCGGGAGAAGCCGTCGAGGAGCTCTGGCTGTTGACGGCAGGCGCAGTAACTGTATCCTGCTTGACGCTGATGACAGCCGTCTGGTCGTTTTCCGGGATTTGCTCTAGCAAAGCTCGAACGAGGTTCAGCACCGATTGCGCGGGTAAGTTTCTAACAGCATCAGCACCGGCAGATAACACGTTCTGACCACTGCTCACAGAATGTTGCGAAAGACCTTGCTAATCCTGCAGGACTTGATGCAGTCGATAGTACAAAGAGTGCTGTCCAACTCCTCTTCTGAAGGTTCAGGGGGGTCATCGGCGGCATAGCTGGAAATGTAGTATGTGAAAGCGCTGAGGAACCCAGAATCCGCAGATCGAGCTGCCCTGTCGATGGTTTGAGAGGGCGTCTGGAGCGGGACTGAAGGGATAGACAAAGAAGGAGAGGCCTCGGATGCCAGAGAGGGTATCAGAGAGTTGACGAATAAGTTCCGCCAGATGGTGATGATCTGCAGCCGCCAAGATTAGTATGGCCTTGTCCCAAGTTGCGGTAGCCTACATGCAGAAACGTACATATTTCCAGCTCCGGCGCAACAAAGCCTCTCGGTTCGTGACAACGCGGAACAAGACGAGCATCGCGAGCTGTGCTCGAAAGTTGGTCCCGAGTTTGACTGCCAGTTCGCTTACCATGACGCTGCCACTGCCGACTTGGACCTCGGTGTTAAGCGACGTTTTGCAGGAGATGTCGCTTGCCAAGGTGCTCATGAGACTAAGGCAATAGACGAGTTGATCCAGGGCGTCGGTGTTTTCGTATCGAGCCGCTACCCGGGCGCAATCGTCGAATCCTGCCACAATCCTGGCAAACACCGCATCGTCACTGGCAGACATGAAAACGTATGAGAGGGTGGACACGACCGGTCTCCACGTCGAGGCGAACATGTCCGCATCGTAGATGTTGGTGTCGCAGATGACGAGGCTGCCAGCATACTCGGATTTCGAAATCAGCTCCCTCCATGCGTAGTCAAAGGCATGTCTGTTGTCGTGCTCGTCGGGCAAGATGATTTCATTCGACCGGATCGAATCGAATATATCCAGAAGAAACTTCCTCGTAAAGTCCTGGCCGTTGTTTTGACCTCTCAAGTTCCTCGAAAAGTCATCAAACGTCATGCGTTTGGATGCTTTAAGGTTGGGATTGTGCTGGTCTGTGTTCAGAATGATGATGGCGTAGGTGAGGATGAAGACAGCATCCGAGTTTGCAACCTCGTCAAGCGTACTGCACCGGCAATACTTGTCGGAGAAGGATTCGACAATTGCTGCAATGAGAGGCGCTTCGCCAGGTAGTCGGAACGTCTCCAGCAGGACCCTCAGGGCCTCGTCGATCCGCTTGCCGGCAAAATCGAACTGATCCATGAAAGCTCCCAAAACCGCCTCATTGCCCTTTTTCGAAAGGAAATCGCCCAGGACTGATTTGGACACACGCGACGTTCCTTTCAAAAACTTTGCCACCTCCACTGGATCACCAACATCTGCGATGATACCGTGGGCCTCCAAGTACCTTAGGCCTGTCTTGGGCTTGTCATTGAACTTGCTGGCCCCCTTCACAATCACGTTCTTCCGTCGTCGTCGGTCTCTCAGCTTGGCGGGGTCGGGGAATCCTTCGAGAGATGGAGCATCCTGAATTCTCTCCGCCAGAAACTGAACGTACCGCAGCAGCGCATCCAGGCACAGTGGCGGGACACTGGTGGTGCTCCATGTAGCCGAGTCCGGTAGAGCATTTCGCGAGAGAAGCCCAATCAGATCCTCACAGAGATCGGCTCTGTCTTCGTCACAGTCATAATTGACAAAGAGCTCTGTGACAAAGGTGGGCATTCGAGATAAGACCCCGATGCCTTCCACCATGGCCTGCCGAGCATCGGGTTTGCGAGCACCACCCTCCAGCCCCAGCTTCTGCCTGTCCTTGATGGGAACCGGTGTAGAGCGTCCGCTTCCTCGTTGAGACGCAGGCGGCTTCACCACTTTCGGCGTCTCTGGTATGTCAGAATACAGCGATGGATCGATTCCAGTGTCGCGAGGTATTTGAACAGTAGGGTGGAGGCACGCGACTAGATATGACAGGAAGAGCTCCTGCTGCAGCTTCAGTGTGCCCCGACAAGTCGCGAGGAGAGTCCCAGCCACGATCAGGGACTCCTGGAGCACTGCCATGTTGTCGCTCCTTACCAATTGGAAAAGATAACAGCAGAGTCGATCCTCGGCGATGACGGCCAGAGCGGCGTGACGGGCTATGAATGGCCCTGAGACTTCGAGCGCCACATGAAGGATGCGCAAAGCCATGACTCTCATTGTATCAGTGTGTTGACGGTCGTTTGGGTCCAAGAAATTGACAAGGACTCTAAAGAGTTCGCGTACGGAAGGTAGGGAGTACGGCTTCAAGTCCATAGAGTGTGAATCGTCTGTGTGATCACTACCGGCATCTGACGAGGGCGTAGACTTTTGGTTTCCCTCATGATTTCCGGAGAGGTTGTGCAACGAAGGCGAACTGGGGACTGACAGTGCAGACGCGCTGGCATCCGCAGTATTGACCTCATCGTCTAACTTGAGCGTGTTGGCAGGAGGCTGAATAGGTGCGGGCTGCTCCATCTTGCAGAATCGCTGGTCTGATCCAGCAGGATCCACCCACGTATCAGCTTCATCCAAGTGTTTGACGTCCTCGAAGATGATTTGGCACATCCGAACCATCGAGGCCTCGGCCGTCCTTCGTAAAACAGGGGAGAAGCGCGGCTGAGAGCAAATGGCCAAACCACGGCCCATCATGTCGCAAACGCTCTCGTCACTGAGAATGTGCCCTCCGGGTCCGGACATCATGTCCTCCATGAGATTGAGTATCATAAGTAGAACAACCTCGCCCTGGGCAGAATCGCTGACATCAAATTGACAATGAGTCACGGCAGCTGAGAGAGACTGCATGGCTAGTGCGATGCGAGGCGACTCCGCGCCGATGAAGCCGTATGCCAGAAATTTTCTGAGAGCTCCGAGAGCCAGGATCGTGATCGGTGCTGCGGTGCCCTTCGCTTGGAGGACTAGCAAGAATGGGGCCAGGAGGGACGGAGCGTCAAGTGTATGTATGTCTGAACGGGTATCAATAACCAGAGGTCTGTGAGGTCGTGCCTATGCCACGCAACACACCTTTGACAGCTGCAAGCTCGTGTCGTAGCTTTCCAAACCCCGCGACCAGCGGATTGTCCTGCATACTCTTGCCTCTCTGTACCCGAAGCCCCCAGCGATTGCTCGCCACGTTGGCATCTGGCACTCCATCGTCTGCGCCCGCAGCAAGACTGGGGCTTCGGCTTCGAGATCTGGAATTAGCATTCCCGGCGACCAACTGAATGGGATTGGGATTCCCGCCGAGTATAGCTGAAACTGAAGAAAGCGGCGATCGAGTAAATTTTTGGATAGCAGAAGTTAATGAGATGCATTCGGATATGACCAAGGAAATGGGATCAACGGCGATAGAGACAGGGCGGCTGCGATACGACATTCTCGGCGTGCCGTAGGTCAGGGCAAAAGGCAGAGTGGCCCTGCCTTCTAAGGAGAACTGCCCATCGCTCTTCATGACCGGCCAAATGTCACCACTCGCCAGATGCTCACGACTACGAACCGCTTTGTTCCATAACTGCTCGGATACAAAGATACACCTCATAAGACAATAGGAAGGTGTTTCCTTAAACGGAACTAAAATTTCCTTAATACAAAGAGTATTACTATTTGCTAATCCAACCGACATCTATTTGCTACTCCATCCGCTAGATCAAGTAAGACCGACCCCGCTAGCCCGAGCCACCCATCTACGGTATAAAGTCCTAGTAAGTTAGGTAGTTACTTATCTAGCTACAGTACATTAAAATCACCGCCCGTATAGCTAGTAGCTATGAGGCTTACGATCTAACCGCGCGTGCGCCTATAAGCCTGTAAGCCTATAAGCCTATAAGCCTAGCCGAGGGCTAATTCGTTTAAATCCGCGATAAAAAAGCGAGCTCGTTCGATTCTATCTCTCTACCTAATAGCTTAGGCATTAGCGTAGCCGCCCCTATTATCGTAGAGGCTACCCTATAAGCCCGTTACTATGCTAACTAATAATCTTCATGATCTTTACCGCCTAGCCGGCTATATCTCTTCGTAGCCTCTCTCTCTCTCTCTCTCTCTCTCTTCCTTCCCTCGCCGCTACTCTCGTAGCTCTCTCTCCCGCACACCTATACCTCTCTCTACTGCCTTAACCGCTACCTCTACCTCTACCTCTACCCTCGCTTCGCGATAAATTCCTTCGCTACCTCCGCTACCTCCGCTACTAACGAGCTTACTAACGCTCGCGTAGATAGGCGTGCTAACGAGCTTCTAGACTCCGCTAACGAGCCCGCTAATAAGCCCGCTAACGAGCTCGACGAGCCTATCGACGATGTGCCGCCGCTACCCCCGTTACCGCTTTTTAATACCTTCGATGAGCTCTACGCCTTTGTTTAAGGCTTCTATCGCGAGCACGGCGCTGCCCTAACGAAGGGTAACTCGGGCCGTAAGCGCGAGCTCGATAGCATTATATAGCCGACCTTTTGTAAGCTTCTCTACGATCGTAGAGCCCGCCGTTAGTTATCGAGCGCTAGACTTCGGAGGGCATCGTTATAGAAGCTCGACTACCCCTTTAAAGTTAGGGCTATAGCTATCGCGGCGACGGAGTAGAAATAGACCTATCTCGTCTACGAGAATTGTAGCTATTATAACTATCCTCCCTCGCTCTATACCTCGGCTTATAACCTCTATCGCCGCCGTACGCCTACGTAGAGGGAGCTTAAGCGTACCCTTTCTCGTTATAGAGCCCTTCCTACCCGTAAGCTTAATTCTATCGTTCGTAATTAGTCTAACCCTTCGAGTCGTTTCTTTAGGTAGCGTAACATCTATAATAATAGATAGGTTATCCGTAAGGAGGCTCTTAGCGGGATAACGCCTACCTAGGCCTTTATCGGTTACCTTCGAGACGGCGGCATTAAGTACGTTATAAAGCTAAGTAACGATAATAAGGTTAAGGGCGTTTTTTAGACATACCCGTAGTACGAAGAGTAATAGCGCCGCTTCCCTAAAGTGCTTAGTATAGATAACACCTATAATACTAACCGCTTTAAGCTCTATCTCTTCTAGGCTACGGGCGTTACGGATTAAAAGAGCCTCGCTAACTTCGCGTAGGGGCTTATTAACACCGAGAAGGAAGAAGGCTTTAAGTAGCTATGCTAGTAGCTCGAGAACCTTCGTTAGGAGGTTAGGGCGGCCCGCCTAAAGGTCGTTATAACCGATAAAGAGATAGCCCTTAAAAACGCTCTCGTAGGTACCTTTTACGATGCCTAGTAGTAGCTCTACGTTTTTTACATTAATAGTAACATCCGGGCGCGAATCATAAAGCACTAGAGGGATGCTAACGGGGCTACGGCTCTTAAAGCTAAAGCTAAAGACGACGATCACGAAGCTAACGAGGCTAGCATAGTTGCCGCCGCCGCTACCGCCGCCGCCGCCTAAGAAGAAGCTAAGAATAGTGTGCCTAGCGACCTTACGTAGATAGATAATAGCCGCGAAGGCATGTTCGCGGCGTAGAAGAAGGTTATTTTCGCCCTAATAGAGGTAAAGTTCGTGTAGGCCTAGGTAGCCCTCGACCTCGACTACGGGCCTCGCTAGAGGTCTATCGTAAGGTATATCTCGAAGGAATATATGCCCTAGAGAGAGTAGTAGGCTACTTACTATATCTTACGATATCGTAACTTCGGCTAACGCGTTAATAGCCTAGTCGAAACGGCTTACAAAGACGTAAAGTCTTATCTTCTTACGGGCGTCGGGGACCTCTTCTACCTTTACGAAGCCCTTATCTAGATAGTAGCGAGTAAGAAGCGCCGCTATTACGAAGTAGCGGCGGTATAGTAGATAAAGTAGCGCTAACTTTATCTTAGGTAGGCGTAGCTTAGTAAGTTAACCGTTACGGTTACATACGTAGCGATCGACCTTCTTACCCGCCGCTACTAGCTCGTAGAGGCCGCGATGCCCTTACCTATATAGGAAGAAGTGCTACTACCGCCTTATACGGGCCGTTTTATAGCTTAGTATAGCCTCCCTTACGCGTATACGATCTATTAACGGCTTCGAGATCGAATGCCATTATAGAAGCTTAACTACTACCCTCGCTAGTAGCTCGATAAGCCCTTAGTTAGTCACTTCTTCCTTCCTACCTACCTACCTACTAACGTACGTACGCCTTTAGGACCTCGAAGAGCCTCTACTTCGCATCCGCGACCCTAACGTTATGTAGAGCCTACGTAGCCGCCCGAGGAACGCGACGAATAAGCCCTTTCTTATGCCTCCGAACCTTTAGCTAACCGACCGCGATGACGATAACGATACATCATAGCCGCCGCCGTTAGGGTAGGTGCCTAGGCGCGGGCGCGGGCGAAGCCGCGGGTAGCTCCTACGATCGAGCTAAGCGAGCACTCGGCGCCTCGCCGGTAGCATTAGGCGTACGTACACACGAGACGAGCTCGACGAAGCCGAAGCCGTAGCCCTCGCCGCCTTATAGGCGACCTCACGAGTAGCGGTAGCTTCGTAGGTAGCGGCTACCTCGCGAGCTACAATAAGGGGACGTAGGGGACGTAGCGCGCGGGCATCGCGGGCGGCCTTAACACTAGGGTTAACGCGGTAGTAGGCTAGGGAGCTATCGCGGGCGGCTTTAACGTTGCTTTAGCAAGAGCCCTAGGTTACGCCCGCGCCCGCGCCCGCGTAAGAAGAGCCGGCATTAGCGTAGCCGCTACGGTAGGAGTAGTAGTAGCCGCCGCGCTAATGCCTAAGCTATTAGGTAGAGAGGTAGAGAGATAGAATTAAACGAGCTCGCTTTTTATCGCGGATTTAAACGAATTAGCCCTTGGCTAGGCTCGCGGGCTCGCGGGCTCGCGGGCTCGTAAGCCTTATAGCTAGCTACGGGCGGTGATTTTAATGTACTATAGCTAGATGAGTAACTACCTAACTTACTAGGACTTTATACCGTAGATAGGTAGCTCGGGCTAGCGGGGTTAGTCTTACTTAATCTAGCGGATAGAGTAGTAAATAGATGTCGGTTAGATTAGTAAATAGTAATACTTAATACAAAACGGATATTATCGTTATCTAAAGTATTAGTAGCTATATATATGTATCTATAAGGTAAAAGCTTAATAAATATAATAAGTAAGAAAAGATAAAGTAGCTATAAAAGAACTTAGACTTATAATAGATACTATTATTATATCTTAAGCAAATAAGTAAGATTAGTTTTAAAGTTAGTAGTTTTTTAGATTAAGAGAGCTACGTAAAAGAGCCCTAAAGAAATCCCTATTACGCCTTAATATGGTTAATTTGTCTATGATGTGTACCTAGTATTCGAAGACATTATCTATTGGAAAGACTTTCTTTTACAACTTTATTTACATTCACTGCCTTCTCAATGTTCATCTGTAGTAACGAGGAACGATCTAGTCCTGCGCCTTTCATATAAACGGCCATGATCTCATCTCGATGAGGTAGAACCGCGACGGAGCAAGAACCGAATTCCGTCTTGCACCCTGGCTCAAGGGCTTCTGCTTCCTGCCTCAGAGAACAAGCGCCTCCGGAGGCCATATCAACGCAATCAATCCCTGCATCGGCCAAGGCGGCGGAGGCGACAGTAATGCAATCGCTCAAAAAATCACTGTCCGACTCTGCAGTGCTCTCAATCACCGTGACTATGATTGTGACACCGCTCTTGGGCCAATACTCGGTTATGATCGAACCGCGAAGGGCAGTTTCAAGCTGCGAACTGAGATCTTTCTCGTTTGCATGACGAACATGGGTCGTCTGCGGGTAGGCGAACGGGGAATATTTCACACATGCTGAAAGAATCATGAAAGGTGAAAAGGGCCCCGAGCGTGGAAGAGACGTCGGACCATGGACTGTGCAAAGTAACTTCGTCCCGCTGCGCGTCAAGTCTTGACATTGGTGTTCTCTCTCGAGATAAGCCGAACCAGATGCGGAGGGAGAAACTTCAGTGCGAACATCTGCAGAGGATTAGCTCGGTTCGTGTGTATAAATGTGCGTACAACAGACAGAGTGCGGGATCAAGGCTCCTTTCTCTATTCGAGACTGGCGATGCGGTCTCGATTTTCAAATCTTCAAACCGGGGAGGGAAAGACTGGCCACTGGGACCGAGAACTCTTCGACGTTCTGTCATAATCTTAGACAATCCTGCTCGTGAGACTCAGTAGTAGCGCTCCTCTGAGGTCTAGTAAATCGCTTATCTAGATGCAAAGGCACGGCCCGTAAAGCCTAGTGAAAATACATAGGCGTTAAGCTTTCTTGTAAGCTTATCTAAGCCTCAAGACGCTTAAAGCAGCGTGTATAGAGCTAAATAAATGCTTTACATATATATATTTATTTAACAATAATACTGTATAGTAAAGTACTATAGTAGCTATTTAGATGTTTAAATTTATTAAAATATATGTATTTAAACTCAATAGTAATTTTTAGTTATTTTTTAATATACTATACTAAGCGTTAGCGTTCTACGTAGCTTTTATATATAAGTTAAAAGTATAACTTTACTTTCTACTATATTTAATTCTTAGAAAAGAGTTTAATACGTTTTTAAGGCTTAAATTAAGCTAATAAACTAGAAAAGTATAATATAGTAGTAAGTTAATTAATATATAGTACTATACTGTTAGGCCTTAGCCTATTTCGGATTACGTAACTGTCTAAAT
>NJES01000162.1:0-31367 GCA_002591395.1 Ophiocordyceps camponoti-rufipedis | reverse complement strand
CGCACCACCAAAACCCCCCCCTCCCCCTCCAAGCCCGCCATCCGCCCCGTCCCAACCCGAATCTGGCCCGCCATCGCCCTCCTCCTCTTGGCAGCAGCGCTCTACATGGCGCAAACAACGCCCGCCTTGGAACCGGAGAACATCTTCGTCCGCACGCAGAGCAGGCTCCTTACGCCCGCAGACGTGCTCTTCACGCGTCTGGCCGCGCTGCGTCCGGGACAGACGCTGACGGCTCGTGATGAGGCTCTTCGCGCCAGGCTCGTTAATCTTGAGAGTAGGCTTCTTTACTTTCAGTATGGGCCTGAAGCTCTTGGCGACTGTCCTTTTTGCAACTCGGATGACCCAGATTATTACTTCTTCTACACGGTTGTTGACCTCTTGCGTCCGCATTTCGTCAACTTTGTTCTCATGGTTCTCGTCACCTCTCCCATCTGGACCGACGTTCACGGCTCGCAGTGGCGAACCCTCTCCGCCCTGGCAGCCGCTTGTCTCGCCGCCATGGACATCTTCATCGTGAAAACATACGACCACCAATCCAACTCAGCCTCAATCCGCCTCGAAGACATCGACTTCTTCTTCTGGTCCATGCGCTGCTACCGCCTCGTCGCTCTCGCCGCCCTCAACACCATGCTCGCCATCCTCATCTACCTCTCCTGCACGAACCGGGCCTTCATAACGCTCCCCTCTCCTCCGGAACGCATCGAGGCTCTTACCCGTAGCCTCCTGTCCGTCAAGAGCAAGATGAGCGCCATGGGCATCGTTCGCAATACGGCTCTTCGCGATTCGGAGCTGAGGTCGCGTAGTCAGGCTTACTGGGCTCACGAGGTTCGACTCATGAGCGAGGTTATGGAGGAGAGAGACGTTGTTGAGGGTATCAACAATGCTCTGAGCAGTCGCATTGATATGCAGGCTGTTCTCAAGGATGCCGACGCCTATACCCAGGCTGTTTTGCAGCCGCTGCAGAGCCTGACGCCTGATGATGCGACGTGAACTGCGAGTTGTCATGCCGTCTGATTTCTAGATTTTCTTCACGTCTTTGAAGACAGCAGAGCATGATCGAGTAGACGAATAGAAGTCTACTACAGCCTTGCACCATTCGTGACTCGATTGAGCATTCCGCCTCCGACAGAGCAAGAGCGCGTGCCATCTCAAGATTGGCAATCCAACAGCTGCCACTATCGACACAACCCAACCAGAGACGAGAACGCTCACGAGGCTCCCGACTCAGAATGACCCGTCCCTGTAGCCACACTCCCCAAACTGTCCTTCCGGGAAGACGCCGGAGCCTCACCGGCGCCCTCCCTCGCGCTCCGCTCCAAAAAGCCGGCCCAGAGCTCGGCGAGAGACTCCTTGTCCCGGGCAGACGGCGGCTCTGAGAACATGTCGGGGCCCAGCCACGGCGAACTAGGCGTGCGGTGGAAGGGCGACGGGGGAAGACGGAGACTGCCGCTCGAGGCCCCCGGACGCGCCAGGCCGGCTTGTTCCCGCTGTTCGTCCGTCCAGTTCAGGTAGCCGGCTATGACCTGAAGGACCTGGAAGCGCTTGGCGTCGCCTCGGTCCAGCGTCAGGAAGTGGAGGAAGTGGTTTGTCACCACTTGTCTGTCTCGCTTCTCAGTATTCCCACGTCTTCTCGTCGTCTCGGAAGAGCAAGTCGGACTCACCTGTCGACGTTATCTTCCGGCTTCATCCTCTTCAGAAAGCGAAGCGCCTTCGTTAGGTGATCGTTGAGCACAATAGCCTCGTGCCGCAGCTTGCCGATCAACAGGTTCTTTTCCTTGACCTCCTTCTCGAACGGCGCCGTTCGGGCAAGCTCCTTGGAAAGATCTTCTTTGGCCTTCTCAGCCTCGTCTCGTCGTGTCACAGCCTCTTGCAGCAGCTGCTTTTGGCTGCGAAGCTGGGCCTCGGTCGTCTCGACCATGTCTCGCAGCTCCTTCTTGCGGGCTTCTTGGATCTCCCGCAGCGCGTTTTGCAGGTTCTCAATGAGCGTCGTCTGGCTGTCGCGTTCTGCAGAGGCGCTCTCGTAGCCCTCCTTTAGCACGAGCATCTGCTCCTCGAGCTCCGATACCTTGTCTACCAGGCTGTCCTTGATAGACCGCTCCTCCATGGCGAGCACCTCCCACTCACCCATGGCCGTCGACGTTGTTTCCATCTCTTCCTTGAGATTCTGTACCGTCTTGGTGAGCTCCTCCTTTTCTCTTAGCCAGTTGTGCGCCGAGAGATTGTTGCGACTGCGGAGAGTCGTCAGTTCCCGCGTCGCCGCCTGCAGCTCCTCTCGTAGCTTATCCATATCCTCGCCGGATGACCGGGCCGAGCCCTGGAGTTCTTCGTTTTGCGCCTCAAGCTCTTCGATGCGCTCTCGCGCCTCCTCCAGCTCTGCCTTGTCCCGCCTGAGCCTGTCGCCCAAAGACTCTTTGATCTTCTCGACACGACCAAGTAGGTTTTGATACTGCTCTTCAGCCTGCTCTTTCGCCGTCGTGCTCTCCTCTAGATCCGACCGTAGCTGCGACACATCTTGTTCGTGAGATTCCTGGATGCTTTCGAGCTGTCTGCGCAGCTGCGCCACCTCGGCCCTGAGAGCCTCGCGCTCCTTGCCCATGGCCTCGAGCTTGGCAGTGGGATCCGTTCCATCGTCGACAGTCGGCACGATGCGCCCTCCTGGTGCATGGCCGTTGCCCGGGTCTTTGTCCTGCGGAAGTACGCTGTCAACGGCGTTCTTGAGCAACACTGGCGGCCATTTTCCTGCCACTCACGGCTTCTCCCGGCGATTCAGACTCGTCTTGTCCTTCTTTCTCGTGCTGCGTCTCGCCGTTGGCCGCGGGAACGGCCTCCTTTTTCTGACTCGCGTTCTTCTTCTTCTTGTTGGCTTTCTTCTTGGTTGCTAAAGCTCCAGCGGCGTCAAGACACGGTGTTCCTTCCCAATGAACCGACAGAGGACTACCTACGCGACTGAGGCGCCGTAGCCGAGTTCGAGCCGGGCGTCGACGCCATGACGTGGGCTCCTTGCGGAAAAGCTTCCCCTCCCCGAGGCTGAGGCTCGTCGGCGTCGCGGTCGCCAATCTTCAAGCCCGGCTCCGGGCGTCCGAGTTGCCTGAGGCTGAAGACCGTATTTCAGTATCGTCGTCGAATATCGGCGTACTCCGTAGGTACGTTGCACGATGATCTATCGGCATGCACCGGCAGTCGTGCATCTGGCCTCACGAGGCTGGAACGAGCTCCAAAAGTCCGACCAATGAACTGGCAGACGGTCGGCGCTTACTAAGCCGGCCCTGCGGATATCCTTCGGGAGCTCTTCCGGGACTCAAGAACTTCATCGCCTTCCGCCGTCATTCTACTGCGAGCAAGAACATGGTTCTGTGTCTTTCTCGCGGACGCGCGTGAAGAAGATGAGCTCGCCTTTTAATATCCCATTGCTGGCTCGTCTTTCATGAGTGCAGTGGGTTCGCTTATGTGCGTACATGTACGGATACGAGTGCAAAATTTGCATCCCAGTTGCATCTATTCAGGGCCATGACGAGATGTCTTTTGACTACCGGCTCTTCGTCTTGCTGGACTTTGACGACTTCTTCGACGCCTTCTGGGCCTTTGAAACCGTCGTCTTTTCAGCCACCTCTTCCGCCTGCTCGACAGGCGCTTCCTCCAATGTCTTCACCACAACCTCGTCCTCGATATCTTGAGGAGCCGCCTCAATGGTCTTGACGTCAGCGGGAGCAACGACTGGAATCGCTTTCAGTTCGGGTGCCTCGAACTCGTAGCCAAGAGCTTTAAGCTTGTCGGCCCTCTGCGTCCGAGCCTGTTGCTCTTGTTGCAATTTGGCTTCCCACTTGGAAGCAGACCGCGGCTCGGCCAGTTTGCGACCGTCCAACATCTTATATGGGACCTTTTTAAACCTTCGGTTTGCGCCTTTCCACAAGTCCGCGTGGATCTGGCCTTCGGGCACCATCTTGACCTTGAGTATATGTCCAAACAGTAGGTAGTTGTCCATGGTCTTGGCGACAATCTCGGCTGTGCTCTCGTCCTCGAATTCGACAAAGGCAAAGTGCTTGCTTGCGCCCGTCCTCTTGTTTCGTGAAAGCCGAAGGCGAGTGACTGGTCCGAATTGTGACAGATACTGTCTCATCTCATACTCGTAGAAGCCATGGGGAATGCGGCCGATGTAGACGACGCCGCGTTTTCCGGACGGCTTAGCCGACTTTTCCACGTCTTTGGAGATGCTCGGTATCTTGCCCACGGCCTGCCCGGGCTCGAACAGCGCGGCATTGCTCGGCTCGTCTTCCTCGTCGCCTGAATCCATCTCCTCAGCCAAGAGTAGCACGCCATTGTTGCCTTCATCTTCCGAGTCTGAAGAGCTCTCCGCGACCCTAATTGTTGCATCTTCCGTGACCGCCGGAGCCTCTTCGATGGGTTTGATGGCTTTGTCGGACTTGACGGCTTTGGACGCTTTTCCCGCTAGTTTCTCCCGTGCGGATGTCTGCTTGCCCGACTTTTGCTTCTTGAGAGAAACAGGAGAGGATTCATCGACAGCTAATTCACATGAGCATTGCGACAAACGGAGGCCGTACGGGCAAATCACCTTTGCGCTTGGGCTTGGACGAGGCCTCGACTGCGGCCTTGGTCGCTGTTCTCAGGCTCCTTCGAGGCTCTGACGTGGCTGCAAGATGTCACTGCTATGTTCGAAAGAGGAGCATGAGGCGCTTACCCTTTGCTTTCTTCGTCCCGGGAGCCATTTTGTGTCGGTACAACGGAGGAGACTTTGAACAAATGAGACTGCTGAAGGCGGCGCGTAACGCAGAAAAATTGGGAATTCTGCCGTGCGACTCAGGGCGGTGAAGGCGCTAGCAATCCGCTTATCGAGCCGCTACAGGTGGGTCGTTTGTGCTGTATATCGGCCTCAGTCACGAGATAAAGAAAAACCGCACGTCGCGACCATCCCCCGGCTTCAGAGCTCTGAGGAGGGCAAAGATACTTGTTGCACGCTGCTAGATCATTGCTCAGCATAGCTAAGCTCGGGTTACCGCCCTGAGCCATGGCGCAGGCGGGTGACGTCGATTGGGACGATTCAGCACTCGTTGATTCTTGGAACGACGCCCTCAACGAATACAAGGTAAGACCTGGCTATCTTGTAGAAATCCGCTGATTTTGACCTGAGCCAGAAATATCACAGCATACGCGCCCAAGGAGGCAGCATCAGAGACCTCGAGCGCGAGATCGCTACCGCGTTGGTCTTGTCCACCAGTGAGCATTCAAAACTCATGCTGACTTGATAGGCAGTGAGGCCAGCACACCTAACGGACCAGAGAGCGCCGAAAATGGCGACTCCAAGGCTTCAGGCACTCGAGAAGGGGGCTTGAGCCAGGACGAAGAGGAAGAGGAGGGGGAGATCAGGTTGACGGACGAAGAACATCAGTCTTGTGTCAGTATCACCTTGATCGTGTTCCCTTGGCAGTATTTCTAACAGCTTCAAGACGTCATCGACTGAAGGCCCGGAGTTTCCTCTCGGAAGCAATGGAGTTCACCAGTTCTCGGCGCCGATGCCAACTCAGGCTGTTCTAGGATCAGGTGAGCACAGGCTTCAGAATCTTGTCGCGGCGACGATTCATCAGTAGTGATACAGTGGCTGACGCGTTTTCAGTCCAAGATGAAAACCTCAAGAGACTTCTTATGGCTTGGTACTACGCGGGATACTACATGGGCCTCTACGAAGGAAATCAGCAAGCACAGCAGACGCCTTTTTGAACGGCAACCTGACAGCTGGTCGGGCCGCGACGACTTGATGTGCGCGGCGAAAGATGTTCCGCCTCTTTTGCCACTTGCCAATCGATCGAAAGCGACTTCCGTTCCCCGTGTGTCAGAGAGACGGCAAGCGGTCAAGCAGCCGGTACAGAACAGATCCCGACCATCCGCCACATTTGAGGGCTGTTTCAAACAACTTTTCCTGTTTTCGCGGTTGCCATAATCTCGGGTAGCTCCAAGCCGGTGATGAACCTAGGAAAGTGTTCTTATGTTGACTTGCGGAACGAGTATCTTGGTGAGCACGACGCATTTCCATTGATACTCGAAGAAGGGCTCATTTTGAGGTGGTCATTACAGCGTCGAGGCAACTGTTTGACAGACACGTCTTCACAATAGAACGATCCTTATCTCGCACGAGAGCCCGATGAACCAACTGGCCTTGCACTGCGGCTAAGTCACGCGGGCATCCACGTCAGGTCAGGCGTTTAGGCTGGACACGTCAGTTTGGACGGCACCGGAAGGATGGGGAAGCACGATGAAATTGATTACAGATGAGAACATCAGAATAGGCGACCAATCCTATTGGATCAGGAGACCTGTTTCATCAACAGTCTGAGCTAACTGGTTAGCGTACGCCGCGAAGTGCTCAGCCCCGTTGACCAGCCGTCTATGGGGTCTCAGTGTGGCTTTGTAGCCGCAACTTTCCAGCTGGACAGGCTTCTGGTCCAGAGGCCCGTCCATGGCACGACCTTCTGCCGACCCCAGCATTGAAAGCGGTCAAGCGCCTGCCAGTATAACCAGCATCTGAGGATGGATTATTGACACCCGCCACCCCATGATCTATGTCTGCCCGTTGAGACGATATGAGATGACGTAGGTTGCGTTACAAAAATAAACGGCTGCTTCTGGTGCATCTGATCTACTGACAGTGTACGAATCCGCAACAACTCGTCTCTTCGAGCGCACTTCTGGCGTGAGAAACAGCAGCTAGATCAGGCTCTGAATGAGTCAACAGAGTCTGTTGTCAGATCTCTTCTACAGCAGTGGCTTCCATTGTCCAACAGCATCGGCCTCTGATGGCAGTGAGCACATCCTGTCTTTGCGCGTAACGCAATAGGTCAAATGCCAGAAAAGATCCGGTCTTAAAGAATATTTCAAGGCTTTCCCGCGCGGAAACCCCTTTTCTTCAAGTTTTGACATTTGTTCCAGGCGCTAAATTAATCCGGCTTTGAACGGTGGCACGAAGATCAAACGAGGCTTGGGACGAAGCCCGTTACAGGACGAGTCTGCACTGGCAGGAAGACGACTCTGTCTAGCCGGATGCATCTCTAGCCGACCAGACAGACAAGGCTGCGAGTTGAGACGCTTCCAGCAGAGTCGTCAGGGGCTCCCATGGCCGAGTCTCTGATCAGTATGGATGGCGAGACACTGGTCAGATGGTCTGCTCGATATAAGCTCCGGTCCTCCAGCCGCCCGCCAAGCGGCTTGGCTGGCTTCTTTTTTCTCTGATGTTTCCCGTGTATTGTCGTTTGTTCTTTGTCGATAATTGCATCTCTATCTTCTAATTTGTTCTTCACATGAGCAGGTCTCTATTACATTCTGGTACAGCATTCATCAACAGCCCCTTCGACAGGATAAAGTTGAAGTAAGAGGGCTCAGCAATCCTTTTCTCGGTCCACGCGGCAAGCGAGCGACCATGAAGTTGTCGAGCGTCACAGTCGCCACCTTGGCCCTGGCGTCTGAGTCCCTGGCCGGCCAGCTTGACACCTTCAAGCACATTGATAGGCGCGGAACGCAGCCACAAGTAGGCAACCCGAACAGAGACGGCGACAACTTCCAGCAGACGGGAGGAAATCTAGTCAACGCACAAAGCGACGGCAGGAAGAGCTTATTCGGGCCAGGAGGAAAGAACCTACCGAATGGACAAGGTCAAATCGGCCAATCCGTTCAGGGCGGAGGCTTCAACAACGGCCAAGCACAAGGAGCCGTCGTCATCGGAAATGGCGTCGTTCCAGTAGCCGTCGGTTCCATAACACAGCAACCGCTTCTCCTCATCTGGACTCACCAGGGAGGCAGCGCCACGACCCAGGTCTTGAACCAACAGCGACCGGTGACACGCGGGAGCGAAGTCATCGGAGCTCCAAGAGCGCAGCAAACGGTGACCATGACCGCCGGAGGCCAAGCCGGAAAGGCCTTTACGCCCAGTTCGGTGAACGTCAGAGTGGGGGACTTGGTCGTCATGGAGTTTCTCAACGAGAGTCACAGCTTCACGCAGGCGTCGTTTGACAAGCCGTGTGAGAAGCTGGAAGGTGGCTTCGATACGGAGTTGATGCCCAACCCTAACAATAGCGTCGTGCCGCCGCCGAGGGTGGCCATGCAGGTCTTGACGGAGAAGCCTGTCTGTGAGTGAAACCGCTTCTCGTTTTGTGAACTGTAGGTTGCTGACTTGATATCAGGGATATTCTGCAAGGCGCCCAACCACTGCAGCAAGTTTGGCATGACGGCGTCTTGGAACCCGACGGTTGATAAATCGCAGTCGGAGTTTCAGAGGAAGGCTCTTGAGTCTGGTGGTGGTGCTGGGGGAGGAGCGCCGGCTGGGAACAGCTCTGCTACTCCAGGCGGTGGTGCCGCCGGCGGACAGTCTGGTGGTGGTGCTGCAGGAGGAGCGGCGGCTGGGAACAGCTCTGCTACACCTAGCGGCGGTGTCGCCGGGGGAGGAGCCGGAGCAGGCGGTGCGACCAACGGAGCAGCTAGGGGGACCCAAACTGGTGGAGCAGCCGGCAAAGAAGCAGGCGGAGGAACCGGCTCCCTCAACAGCGCCGAAGGCGGATCCTCCCCACCCGGAGCCGGAACCTCGCAGCCGCCCCCCTCCTCCTCCGGATCCCTCCCAGGCAAACCCTCATCATCCCTCGGCGGAGGCAGCCAGTGTCCCTGCACGGCCACCTGCAGCGGGGGCAAGACGGAGACGGGCAAGGGGACCCTCGGTGCTGACGGATCGTGCTCTTGTACGGTTACCTGTCAGGGTACGCCTTTGACTCCGGGGTTGGTGAATGCTGGTAAGGGTAATGGTCCGCTGGTGGAGGCTTAGATGCTGACTTTTGTCGTGTAGCTGCTCGTCCTGTTCGTCTTATCAGGAGATGGCTCTTCTAAGGCTGTTGGCTTGGGATTCGCTTCTCTGTCGGGTTCTTTCACATACTCGTGGATGAGAGGCTTGAGATGGAGTAGTAGCGACGGAAAGGTCGCGGGTTTCACTCGGAAGCGACGCGTCATGTTGGAGACTGAGCTATGCAATGAGCGATATAATGAGGAGGCTACTGACGAGCCTGTGGTCCTCTGTCTATGTGGTCTTTTGTGAGGTGGCTGCGGCCTGACAGCCAAGTCTGTAGACGGGACGAATTCAAAAGATTGGTATGCATCTTGTCACGGGCAGGATGGGAGGTTACAATGATAGGATGGTGGATATGATTCCGGATTCTCCCTGCTTGTCTGAGCCCGATTCGTAACCACACACACATACACACACACACACACAACCAAGTTCAAACACGCTCCTCCTTCGCCAATGCTATCCTAAACAGACAGATCCGCCGCACCGTTCATCGACCAGCTTCAAAGCCAGTGCCATGGTGTGAAGCCACGACACCCACGCATTCCAACAGACAAGAGAAGATTACTTCTTGCCGGCCGCAGCCTCAGCCTTCTTCGCCTCGGCTACATAAACAAACGAGTCAGACAAAAAAAGACTGGCTGACGGGATGGAGGCGGGGGAGAGTGATGGATACCGGCTGCTTGCTTCTGACGCATGATATCTGCGGCATGCTCCTTGGAGCGCTGCATCTCAGTACCGCTCATATTGTTTCCTTTTTTCTGCAGCGACGTCAGCGCAGGCGCGCGGTAGGGGTGCATTGCGTGGCGTGGCGTCGTCGACGCACCTGAGCCGCCTGCTTCTTCAGATTCGCCTCGCGGGATTTTTCACGCTGGTTGCCGCGAGCCATGACTGCTGAAGGCGAATTCGCTTGCGCGTAAGTGTGCTGAGGACGAGGCAGAGGGAGCGCGCTGGGCTGCGAGGTTGAGGGCCGCTGTGCGGCGCAGAGGGAGGGGGTTTGGTGTCTTGCGGGAGGCGGCCAATGGGGTTGCGGCGGGGGGACTCCGGGTTGATTCTTTGTTTCAGCTGCCGTGTTTTTGGGAGGGAGAGGGAGAGGGAGAGGGCGAGGCTGACGGTGGTGGTGGATGGTGATGAAGAGAGAAGAAAGAATGGAGGGATGAGTCGTGTGGGCTTTGCTGTACAGTGAGGGGAGGGTTATCCAGGGGATTGAGAGTGTCACTTTCACGCTGGTTTCCCACCAGTCTCTACTTGCTGGCACAGTTCCTCAGATGACAGTACACTGTTCTGCATATCTCTGGTATTAGATAATCAACGCGCATAATCGCGCCACCTCCCATCTTCTCCTCCCTCCTCCTCAACCACGAGACAAAAGCCTCCGACACGATGGCTACGACCTTCCCAGCTAAGCCGACGGTGACGCAGCTCTCCCGACTCAGGCCGCGGTCTGCCCTCTCGGCGGCAAACACGCACTCCCAGCAAACCGCCCTGCGTCACATCCACACCCCTGCCTGACAGCAGCCGCGCGTCAACAGTCGGTCGTTGGCCACGGCGGCAGGGCGTTTCGCTTCGCGCTGGGTTCCTCTTTGGCGCCCGCTGCTGATGCTCGCTCGCTGAAACCTGTCCCCCCGTGAATCCTGTCCTGCGCCTGTCATGGGTTTTTTTCTCGTCCTGGGCGCGTAACGGTTGGTGGTTGTGCTGTCGTTCTGCTGGGCCTTTGCGTTCGCTTCCTGGATTCTTGATGCAGGGTTGCGTTTGGCTCTTTTTGTAGCTCGGCTTGTTTGTCCCCTGCTTGTGCTGTTGAAGAGGGGCCTTTTCGGCGGCCGGTTCCGTGAATGGGCGTGTCTATATGGTTTGGTCTATTCACCCTCTCGAACAATGGCATAGATTACAGCTCAGAGACCTCACTCGCCGCGCTACTTAATCCTATTGTTCTCTTTTGTTTGCCTTGTTCAATACACTTCGTCACGGCTACCCTTGTCGTCGTTATCTGACAGTCGTTACTCTGATCTTCGTTTCGTGGACTGGATCCCCTTCCATCTTGACTCGTGCTACAACCTCAGACTGCCGGTCAGATCTTGTTGTTTCGACTGACTCTGCTGCTTTTCACTTGAGCTGCGCTCAGTTTGTCCACCTCGTCTTCCAAAACTCTTCCGTACGACCGCCAATCTACCTCGATCCCGTCGCCATGTTCGAAGTCGACACCGCTGCTCTCCGGGGCGCCGGCATGGTCGTTCTCCAGATGATGCGCGCCTGCACCGTCATCACGCTGGCTTCCGTCGCCGCCTCGTGCTGGGTCCTCATCCTCAAGGTGGACAGGGAAAGCAGCTACTTCGTCTTCGAATGCGCCATGGATTTCTTCCGCTTCATCCTCTGCCTCGTCCTCATCATCTCCGAGTTTCCCGTCATCGATTTCGTCAAGGGTTACTTCCGCCGCAACTGGCCCGTCGTCTCGGATCAGCATGGCCTCGTCTGGCTGGGAATCATCATGTTGCTCATCGGCTGCGACATGTTCGGCAATCTTAACCGGCCTGCCTACGAAGCCGAAAAGCTGGGACCGCACTATTCCAAGCTCCTTCTCGCGTCTTCGGTTCTCGCCATCGTCTTCGGAGGTCTCAACATCATCTGCTCCTTCATCTGGCGCGATGCCAGCGATGGAATCACCTGCCGCGACGTCCGGTCCAACGGCTCGCTCGCCGAGAGTCGCCAAGCGCTGCCCGACTACGCCTCTGGCACCTTTTCCAAGACGTCGGCCAAGACAAACGGCCCGAAGACGTTTATGAACTTCTTCTGGAAGAAGAACAAGTCGGAGAAGCCCAGACCCATCATCAGCGCGCCAACATCTATCAACGAGATGGAGCAAGGAGGGCGCTTCGACGACGATCGACGAAGCCCCATCGTGCCGGGTCTCAAGCGCCCTAACACTGCGCTTCACCCGATGCACACGCACCGCAGCAGCATGTATTCCGAAGCTCACATGTCTCGTTTCTGAGCTTCGGCTGGGGGTTCTGGTTTTAGCGGTGGCGAATAGAGGCGTTGCGGACGCAGAGATACGCAGGGAGCGACTCATGTAACGGTCTTGAGCCGGCGTGGACTGGCTTCCAGTTTATTTTCTTTAATTACTTGTATCTAGATGCGAGGCGTGGAGCTGAGACATTATTGTCGTCTCGAGGCAATTGAAGCTTCCTGAGCTCTCTCATCATCGTGGTTACGTCAGCTTCCACAAGTCATTCAGTGGCATGATTGGCCGAAAAGGGGAAGTCCATGACAGCAGAGAACCGTGCGCAGCTTCAGGCACTGCCAGCCACAACAGGCCACCCACGCTGTTCGAACAAAGAGCGCCTGAGACTGAGTAGAATCTGCCCCTGGCAAGTTTGAGCGAATACAGTGGAAGGGCACCGCTGCCTGAAAGTCGGCCAACTTACTTACCCAGCATGTTCCCGAAGTTTCCCCGCCTTCTCCCGATCGGCCCCGACCCACTCTTCTCTGCCCGGCCCGTCCTTCGCAGCTCCGATCTCCCTCGGGCCCTCTGTTACCGAAGCACCCTTACTCGTGCCGCTCCTTGGCTCTGAGAGGTTATTCCTCCCGTCTCTCTTGACCACTTCTCTCATCTCGATTTCTCTTGTCTTACCTTCTCTCTGTCTGCGTTGGCTAGAGTGAAGAGCACCTCCCTTTCTCGCCATCTGCCACGGCCACGGGGTTGCCTCAGACGGTATTTTTATCATTCAGTCCCTGCCATGGAGTACCTGCCTCTCTCCAGCGAGGCAGGTCCAAAGGCAAAGGCCAAAGGCAAAGGTAGAGCAAGAACGACTCTTGTGATGTGACTCACGGCATGTCTACTTGAACACGTTCCTCTCTCTTCCTCTCTCTTCCTGTCTTCCACTTCTCCAAGCCATCACCATGTCGCATCTGCTCTCCGACATGTCCGAGGCCGAGGCCAACGCCATCCTCAAGCGCGTGCTCTCCACGCGGAGCGTCACTTCGTCGCAGTCGGCGTTCGCACGCCACTCGACAGACCCATTCAACGTCATCGGCCGCGGGACGTGCGGTACAGTGTTCGAGGTGCCTGGCGAGCCCATCATTCTCAAGATCGCCGGCGCCGATGGCACCGCCAGCCTCTGGAAAGACTTCATCCTCTCCAACCGCGCTCACGAGGCTGTCACGGCCTCCAGACTAGTCCTGCGCTCGATATTCCCCAAGGGAGTTCTTGTCCCGGCTGTTCCACGCATGCTAGAATTCCACAAGAGTGACAGCGCCGGATTTTGGACCGTCGAGATGGTCGCACGGTTCAGATCTGGGGACCGCTCATACATCAACAAGCCGGCCATGATCGCAGGCCGCATCCCTCCGATTCCGGTCGACGCGAGACTTGCTCTGACTCGCAAGTTCATCCCTCAGGCTCAACGTGAAGCCATGGCCGACGATGCGCGCAACGATGCCTGCCTGATCAGACCCTACCTGGGTGCCATCGCGCCGGCGAACTGGACTACAGATTCCCTCGAGAACTTTCCCCTTCACCTGAATCACATGCGCGTCATGAAGCTGGGAATCGCGCATCTCGCACAAGAAATGGGAGTTGGACTCGCCATCGTGCACTGGGCTGCTCTCATCGACGGCTCAGACGTGGAATTTGTTCTCGGCACTTCGACCATAACGCCCTCTTCTGTTCCCCAAACCTTGGCATCAGGACCGGCGGATGTCTACTCCGAAAACTTGTCCAAGCGCGCAACGCATCTCTACCTGCTCGACTTCGATAAAGCTGATGAGATCTCGCTCGACTGGCCGACCCAGCAGATCACGGACCGGCTTGTTGCCGGCGTCGAGGGAAATGACCGATACTACCCCAGGCCTGAGCTCGATGCAGGACTGTGGCGGACCTTCTCCAAGGCCTACAGGCGGGCAGCGGAGGCGATACTTCGGGGAACCTTGGCATCGCCAGATACTAGCAGAAGCGCCAATGACAAGGTCAAGCTGCTGCAGTTACCACGCCTGTTCCTGAGCGAGTGGGAGCGCGTCATGGAGGAGAACGCGGCATGGGATCCCAAGGAGGCGATTGCCTTTGAGTCGGGGCAGAACGAGCAAGGAGAGGACGAGGGTTGGGGCACCGACGATTTGGACGATGACGTTGAAGACAGTGACGAGGAGGAGGATGATGTCGGCGAGAGCGGCGAGGACAAAGATACTTGACGCCGACGGCAAGACAGCCGTTCATGTCCATCGTAATAAATATTATAATGGCAGAGATGGAATACGCTGCAAGGGCTTGACGAGATCCCGTACTTCTTCGCTTGCTTCCAGATGCTGAGGTTTATGAAGCCGACAAAGCGAATGGTGATGACTGATGAGACCAACAGCCGATGATCTGGTATCACGTGATCTTCGTTCGGCTCACGTGAGCTGGCCCGTCCGCAGCACAGCAACGTCTCTCTCCTTTCTCCTCTCTTCTTCTCCTCCTCTGCAACGACAACCTTTGTTCCCCATCACCATCTGCCCTCCCATCGAACCAGCAACAGCCCAGCTGCAACCGTCCGAGGGAAGCTATAGTCCGCGCCCAGAGCAAGCCGTCGCCACTGCAGCCCATTTGATCGCCAGCCAGGCCTCGACCAGCTTCGTCGCACGCTCTTCCACCCCCCTCTTTTTTCTTCGCCAAGCCGCGCGCCGTTCCTTGGTAGCAGGCGCCTCCGCGCCGGGTGTGTGAATCGCTTCCCGCAGGCTCTCTCATCATGTCCGCTGTGACGCGGTCTGGCTTCTGAAGGGTTCTGGGATTTGATTTCGGGTTTTTATCCTTGGCCTTGTCGTGCTTGGCTCTAGACGTGGGCGGAATCCAGCAAGAGCGTCTCTTGGAATATATCTGAACCTGAACCGCCCTGAAGCTCTTTTCTTTTTTCTCTTTTTTTCTTTGCCTACTTCTGATTTTATCTGCCTGCTCGTCGGCTTGGGGGGTGGATCGGTGCCGACAAATATTTTCGACACGTTTTTCACCGATCGATAAGAATCTACCTCGCACCTGTGACAGCCTTTGGTTCATCGCCGCGTCTTTAAAAATCGATACTTCTACAGAGCCTCGTCGTCATGGCTTCGGACGGGGATGAAGTGGCTGAGGATTATCGGCACGCGCTCGAGGACTTGTCTACTAATATGCGGTTCGAGATCAGCAACTTGACGGTCATTGCAAGAGAAAACACGGAGCATGCCCTGAAAATCGCCCAGGTCCTCCAGCAGCACATTCTCAAGGTAAGTGAACTGGTGCAGGCATCCCCTCGTGGCACACACAGCTGACAGGCGGCACAGGCACCCCCGAACAAGAAGCTTCCCGCCCTCTACGTCCTGGACTCGATCGTCAAGAATGTCGGCACACCCTACACACTCTACTTCGGCCGTAACCTGTTCAAGACCTTTATGGAGTCGTACGCCGTCGTCGATCACAACGTCCGCCGCAAGATGGAAGAGATGCTGAGGACCTGGAAGGACCCCGTTCCCGGATCCATGGATACGCGCCCCGTCTTCTCGCACGAGCTGGTGCGTCCGATCGAAAACGCGCTCATCAAGGCCCGGGCTGTCTTGATGCCTCAACAGGCGGCACCCGTCCCCGGGAGGCCCCGATCGGCTATGCTGCCGCAGAGGAATTCGGCGACACCGCCGACGGCATCGATGGCTGGACAGCCCTATCCTCCGGTCCCAAACGGCGGTCGACCGGGAGAGCCGTCGTCGCTCGGAACGCAGCCAGCGTCGTCGTTCTCGCCGGCCATGTTTGCGCAATATCCCCAGCAGGCGCCGCCCCAAGCGGGTGGCGCCGCGCTGCTGACCTTCCAGTCCGGACCATACGGAGGGATAAGCGTAGAAACATTGAACAATGACATTCAGAACTTGATTGTCGCGATGAAGGCCGAGTTCTCGCACAACCCACATGATGCTAGTGTTCAGAACAGATTAAGAGCACTGCTGGATCTACAGGGCCTCGTGCAGCGCACAAGCCTCCCCCCGGACCAGCTCGAGCTCATTAAGAACAAAGTAACTGAACTTGCTGCCGTGACAATGAGGCCCTCGTCGGCGCAGAACGCTGCTCAGAAGCCAGGGCTCGTACCGCCTCAGCTACAGGCACTGGCGGCAACTCCGCAACCCGTATCTGCCAGCCCGGCTCCGGCTACGCTGGGCCAGGCGCCGGTCACTCTGGACTCTCTGCTGGGCCCGGGAGCATTGGCAACGCTAATGGCGAGACAGTCGGGGGCGACGACGACGACGACGATGACGACGACGACGGCCACTACGAGTCAGAGCACGGCACCGTATCAGGCCGCTATCCGATCAATGCCGGCTGAGAGGGGCGCTGCTCCCATCAACACCATGGACCTTCTCGGCCAGCTCCGGCAAGCGGGAATGCTTCCTCCGGCGGCCAACGCGGCCGCTCGGCCTCCTCCTATGGTGCCGCCCAATATTGCCAGCCTCCTGTCGTCGACGCAGATGGCGGCTGCGGCGGCGGCTGCTCAGGACGTCAACCGCGGGATCGATGCGGGCCCTCTGAAGCAAAGGTCAGTCGCCACCTATTCCCACGACAAGCAGCCCAGGTTGCGGACTGACGAAAGGGGTCAAGATTCAACCCGGAGGCCGTCGCCGCCCTCTACGACGAGCTTGGACCGCCCTGCAGGCAATGCGGCCGGCGCTTCCCGACGGACGAGAAGGGCAAGACGAAGAAGACGAGCCACATGGACTGGCACTTCCGGGTCCACCAGCGGAGCAGCGAGGCGGAGAAAAGGGGGACGCACCGAAGCTGGTACGTCGACCAACAGGTAAGCTGCCTTTACGAAGTTTTCGACGGTCCATGAGCTGACGCAAGGTAGGACTGGGTGAGGTCCCGCGAGGCCGTCGACTCGGACCGGGTGGCGGCTCCCGAAGAGACGTCCAAGGAGGCGTCACAGGCCGAAAAGGGACCGACCTTTATAGCGGTGCCTGAAGCCAGCAGCGGGGTGCACAACGTGTGTCCCATCTGCCAGGAGAAGTTTGAGAACAAGTGGCTGGACACTGCGCAGGAATGGGTGTGGCTGGACGCGGTGCTGGTGGGAAATCGGGCTTTCCACGCGTCGTGTCACGCCGAGGCGACTCTTGATCGCGAGGGAACGCCTGTGGTGTCGAGGAGAACACCAGAGCTGATTCTCGGGAAGCGAAAGGCCGAGGCTGCCATGTCGTCTCCCAAGGTGCGGGCGATGAAGACTTCTGCGTAAGGGGCTCGAAGTGGACGGTTCTTCTCGGAGGGGTTGGGTGGTGGTCTGATGAAGAGGCGGCTTTTTGTGTCTTGCTGAGCGGTGGATTGCTTGCTGGGGGGGTTGAGGTTGAGATGAGGCTCTAGATGACCGGCTTGTTAGGTGAGGCAGAGGGTATCGAGAGCCATTTACGAAATCTTCTGGTTTCATAGGGAGGTGATGAGATTGAAGTGAGGTGAGGTTTGGTGAGAGGAGTGTGATGAGGTGAGGTGAGGTGAGGTATGATGAGGTGGGGTGGGGTGAGGTGAGTGAGGTGAGGTGAGGTAAAGTCAAGCCGCGCGCTTACATAGCATTGGCGGTAATGCGATATTTCTAAGCGCTCTAAGCGCGTCACGCGTCGCAAATCCAACGCCCCTATTGCCGTTTTTTTTTTCTTCTTCCATTCCTCACGCAAGCACTCTCCGAAAAGCGCGTCTCACCGCGACGAAGCTCCAGCCCCATCCATCGAAGCTCTTCCACCGAGAATCTCGAATAGCGACAATGGCGGTGGCGTGTCCGATCTGCGCGAAGCCGGTGCGATCGTCGCAGATCAACGCCCACATCGACTCGGGATGCTCCAGCTTCGTGGCGGAACCTTCGCCGCCGCAGTCGCAGGCCGATGGATCGCAGCAGAAGCGAGGTGCTGCGGATTTCTTCTCGGTGCCTTCGGCGAAAAGGTCGAGGATTGCTACCATGACGACTACGACGACGACGGTGGCGGGCACCAAGAGGAGCTTTGACGAGGGTCCTGGTGATATGGATTCAAGCACGAATGCAAATACGGGGGCTGCTGCTGCGAACGAGGGCAGTCAAGAGGCTGCTAAGCGCATCAGGACTCAGCAGCGAGTCGCTCCGCTGGCAGAGCGTATGCGCCCACAGACTCTCGACGACATCTACGGCCAGGAACTCGTCGGCCAAGACGGAGCTCTCCGCGCCCTCCTCCAAGCCGGAAACCTCCCATCCCTCATCCTCTGGGGCGGGCCTGGAACGGGCAAGACGACGATAGCGCGATGCGTTGCGCGGGCGATGGGCGGACGCTTCGTCGAGCTCAACGCCACGAGCTCTGGCGTATCTGAATGCCGGAAGCTATTCGCCGAGGCGGCGAGCGAGCTGGCGCTCACGGGAAGACGGACGATTGTGTTTTGCGACGAGTTGCATCGCTTTAGTCGGGCGCAGCAGGATGTCTTCTTGCAGCCGGTTGAGGCGGGGACGGTGACGTTGATAGGGGCTACGACGGAGAATCCTTCGTTTAAGATTGGCGCCGCGCTGCTTTCCAGGTGTCGGACTTTGACGCTTGCGCCGTTGGCGAGGGAGGCTGTGGTGGGAATCTTGAGGAGGGCTTGTGATGCTGAAAAGGTGGATGGCACGAGGATGGATGATGATATGCTTGGATATCTGGCTGGTTTCAGCGATGGGGATGCTCGCGTTGCCCTCAATCTCCTGGAGCTGACTCTCTCGCTGCCTCCAGGGTCAACCAGGGAAGACGTCAAGGCAGCATTGACACATACTCTCATCTACGACCGCAGCGGCGATCAGCACTACGACGCCATCTCCGCCTTCCACAAGTCCGTCCGCGGAAACGACCCCCACGCAGCACTCTACTACCTGGCCCGCATGCTCCAATCCGGCGAAGACCCCCTCTTCATAGCCCGACGAATGGTGGTGATAGCCTCAGAAGACATCGGCCTAGCCGACAGCACCCTCCTGCCCCTCGCAACAGCCGCCTACACAGCCACGCAGCAAATCGGCCTACCCGAGGCGCGCATCCCGCTGGCGCACGCGGCCGTTGCGCTGAGCCTGGCGCCCAAGAGCACGCGGGCGTACCGCGGGCTGAACAACGCCATGGCGGCGCTGAAGGAGCCGGGCGTCGCGGCTCTGCCGGTGCCGCTGCATCTGAGGAATGCGCCTACGCGGTTGCTGAGGGAGATGGGCGTCGGGGCGGATTATAAGTATCCGCCTAACTATCGGGGGGGGAGGGTGAGGCAGGAGTATTTGCCTGTTGAGTTGAGGGGGAGGGTTTTCTTGGAGGAGAGGGATTTGGGGACCGAGGTTGATGTTCAGATGGAGGGGTGAGGGGGGGGTTGGTGTGTTGGGTAGATGGATAGGGAATGGATATATTGGGGTGATTAGTTGGTGTGGTTCGGCGTTGCTTGAGCCTCTTGTTCACGATCTTGTGGCACAACGTTGTCAACTCACAGTCCTCGGCATACAGCCATTACAGACAGTGTCGTCAACTAACAAGATAGCCACTCAAACTGTCAACCGTCAACTCACAGTCCTCGGCACACACAATCTCGTCAACTAACATCCCACACACACCCATCACAGACAGTCTCGTCAACTAACAGCCACGCAACTGTCAACCCCGTCAACTCACAATCCCTGACGACATCCCCCTCAACTCACTCCCCCTACAACACACCCCTCACCCCCTCTTCCCCCCAAGCACCCTCCCAACCTCCGTCCTCACCACAGCAATCATCTCCTCCGCCACCTCCCTATGCCTCACCGCCGCCTCCCGAAACGCCGCGATGCTAGCGCGCAGGTCGGCGACTGCCCGCGTCGTCATGACCTCTGCGCGCGTAGCAGCAGCAGGTGCGTTGGTCCCCCCCGCTCGTCCTCGTCCATCATCATCATGCTGTTCGTCTGGGCAGGTGTTCGTGCTGAAGAGAGGCGTCTGCAAGAAAGCCAAAGGCGGAAGCTGAAACTCCATCTTGACAGTCGCAACCTCCCCCCCGCCACAACCCGAAGACGAACCCCATCCAAGACGCCGCTTGAAGCTCTCAAGCTGCCTCTCCAGCAGATTCTGTCCCCCTTCCGGCCCTTTGACTCTCTTGGGCTGGGGGGCGTCTGCGTCTGCGAGGGGGCGTTTCTGGCGGCGTTTGCGGGGGTTCTTGGGGGCGTTGGCGGGGGGGGTTGGTGCGTGGTTGTTGTTGTTGTTCTTCTTCTTTTTGTTGTTGTTGTTGTTGTTGTTGTTGTTCTTGTTGACTGTGTTGGTGGTTGTTTGCGTAGGGGGTGGGATTGGGATGTTGCGGAGAGCAGATGTTGCAGAAGGTGATTCCACCTTGACCTTGACGTCTCTACCGCCCATCTGCTTCTTCATCCCACGAGCCGAAACCAGCTCCTCACCCCCCTTCCTCAACGTCTTCGCATTCAACCTCCCAGCCCCAGCCCCAGTCTCGAACCCATTCCTCCCCTCAGCCCTAGGATCGACAATCCTAATCGTCATGGGCGTAGCCACCGCCTGCTTCTCCGCCTGCGGTCGTGCTTCGTTAGACACAGCTGTGCCGGCGGCAGTCTTGTTGTCGGTCTTGGGCGGGTTGGTCGTTTGGGTGAGGGGGATAGGGGATGGATTCGCTTCTTTGTTGAGGAGGCTTTGTAGCTGAGCTCGAAGTCTTCTCCGCTCCTTTTTCTGCTTGTTTCTCGGGTTTCCTTCTGGGAGGGCGCGATACATTCCTTCAGGCAGTACGCGATCCATCGTGAGCGAACCTATCCAACCAACCTCTTGAAAACAAATTGCAATTCGAAAAGAGCTGCACCAACCCAACCGCATTATATAGAAAATCCAGTGTGAGTAATGAATCACGCCCCTTGACACCACCCCCATCCCAGATGGGTAACAACCCCGGACCGTGAAGATAGGGTCGGTGCTCATGAGTGTGGGTGATCCCTGGCGGTAATTGCTTCTTTTGGGGGTGGCTGTTTCGGGTTGTTTTTGGGGGGTGGGCCAACAGCTGGTTTTGAGGTGGGTTGTGATGGTGTTGTTCTGCAAGACGTCATAAGTTGAATGGGTGAACACATCTGAAACTGGCTCCTGATAAGGAACACCAGCGGAAGTAAACAAGCTGCAGCACAAGTCCTCAAAGTGATGGTAGTTGTCCCACCAACCCCTATCAACAAAAGGCCTTCATTTGCCCAGGCTATCATCTATGCTCCAAGACAGCGTCTTGACTTCACCTACCCTCACAACCACTTCCCCAACAAACGAACAAATCTTCAACGCAAACAGACCTTGTAGCAGCTGTCCTTTATACAATGCAATATACACAAACCCCCTTCCACAAAACAAGCCAGACAAGCAACGCCACCGCCACATATCCAACCCTCACCGCAACTCACTCCCCCGTCAAGTCCACAACAGCCACATCGCTAAGCCTAACCGCAAACCTCCCCTCGTCACGACACCTCCTCAGCCTATCCTCTCTCTCGTCAGCATCCATGACAGCCTCGTAGACAAAGCCCGCCCTCGCCGTCAGCAGCGTCTTCTTCGTCTTCACCTTGGACCGCGATCCCGCTTCAAAGTCGTCCTCTTCAGCCTGCGTCCCGGCCTGCTGTCCCGAGCGCACAACGAAGCTATCCATCGACGTCTGAGCCATCGACTTGCCGCCTCTCGCACAACTTCGCCCCCTGGAAACCCTCCCCTTGGTCACCTCCGGACGAGAACGCCCGCCCGTCTGGGGACGACGAGTGGGAGACGAGGGAATCTCAACTTCGTCGACGGGCATGACACGGGCCGACTCGGTGGGAGACGCAGACGGACCGACGGGGCTAGACGAGACGAGAATCGCCTCTGGTCGACGGCCAGGCCTACGCGTCACAGGTGAGCCCGAGTCTTTCCCCCCGCTCGGGCCTCGTGCTGACGAGGATGGTGGCTTACTTATATAGGGGCGAGACGACGATCTGGCCAGGTACAGACAGTCTGCTTGTCCGAGAGGCTGCCCTTCCGAAGAGGAAGATGCCTTTGTGACGCAGCGGATGAAGCTGTCGAGCGGCCCCTTGCGGACACCCCCCGTCTTGGACTTGGCTCTGCTCGCCGCTCTGGCTGCCTTGGCTGCCTCTGCCTCTGCTGCTTTAGCTGCCTTGGCCGCCTCGGCCTCTTCCCAGACCTGGACGGCGCTGGGCACGTGCTTGCGCGCCACCTCTTCCAACACCCAGGCGAGGTCGGGCTTCGTCACGTCAAAGGCTCGGAGGGAGGCGACTTGAGCTGGATCGGCCGAGGTTTCCGTATCCAGATCTTCGTCACCGGTGAGGGCCTGACCGTCTTGGCCTTGCGAGGCCGCTATCGTCGGTGGCGGTTCATCTACCTCGATGGAGAGGTCGATGGGACACACCTCGGCTGGCACGTACGTGAGCCGCAGCTCCGGTGATCCGTCCGTGGTGAAGGCTTGGCGACGGAGGGTGATGCGCTTCACCAGGTCCGGGCTCTCGGCGTGGCACATCTTGTGCACCAGAAGAGCCGGACTGAGGACCCGTATCAGCTTGAGGGCCCCCAGTCGATGGTCCCAGCCGAGAGTCTTGCGGGCAAACTCGCGTAGTTCGTCTAGACGCGGGCTTCTGCTCTGCAGGAGCGTCTTTCGAGCCGAGTCTAGTCTCGACTGCTGTGATACGACGGGATGGGTGTAGTAGCCGAGGACGTCCATGTTGGGAAAGTCGTCTGGCACCTTTAGAGCCGGGTGCTTGGTGCGAAAGTAGCCCTTTTCGTTGCTGTGCAGCTCGTGTGTCAGACTCTCCCGCCACGCCCGGATGCTTTCTGGATCATTCGCGTCGAGTTGACAGAGGGATCGACCGAAGCCAGCCTTGGCCGCCTCGCATGCCACCTTGACGCCACAGCCGGGGATTCCCTCGGGGATATAGTCGCCACCGCTCATGAGAGCCACCAGAATCATGCCCTCAGCATCGAGCTTCGAACCAGCCTCGTCGTCCTGGCGGTTCATCTCATGCAGCATCATGTGCGACCTCATGTTCTTATCCTTGATGTTCCTCACCTCGCCAGCCGTCAAGCTGCGAAGCATGCGCGTGCAGCCAAACATGATGGTGTCAACATCCTCGCTCATGACCGCATCGACGATTCCCTGTCTTTGCAGCAGCGCGCATTCCGCCTCGGCCTCTCCGGGAGCATCGTGCGTGGCGAATCCGAAGAGGTCAATCATGCTCTTGATCTGAGCCGTGGAGCCGCCGTTGCCCAGCCCCGAACGTTTGTTGCGCTTCCATTGCGGTTTTTGCCGGCCGTCAAAGACGAAGACGGGTTGTATGGGGGTGCTCATCAGCCGTACTAGGCGGTAGAAGAGCGTTCGGATTTCAGGATTCGCGCCACCTTGTGTCTTTGGCGTCAGCTGTTATCTAGAGTAAAGGCGTCATGAACGAACCCTTGGCAGCCTGCACTTGAAACTGCCATATCGGAACATCAATGGCTATTCGGATCGGTCGGTTCGACTTTTCGAAGCGATCGGCTGAAAGCTTTGATAGGGAGACCGGCCGGCCAGGAGGTAACTCGTTGAACAATCTGCATAGTCCACGTCAGCGGCCATCAAGAGACTCGAGAAAATCAGTACAAACCCTTTGATCCCCATGAGAGGCGATAGAGCCGGCCAGCAGCGCTGCAAATGAGGATAATGAATCGACGCCTGGAGCGTCGTTGGCTGTTGTTCGTACACAAATCACACGTCGCCGCAGCGACCACCACTGACGTCGTCAACACGGAACTTCGGCGCCCACCTCCGACAAGGCTGAGGCCCATGACGTAAGACACCCACCTAAAAACATTTTACCCCAGACTAACCCATCAGCCTCGTCTCCGGCACAGACCGGCCATGGCCACGGGCAATGCTCCCGCCCACCGCAGCCTCTACGGCATCCGCCCAACGCCCTCGACCCAAAGCCAGCCTCACACCCCAACGCGAAGCTCACACGTCCTCCCCTCCTCGTACGGCTCCCCATCGACGGTCCGCGCCGACGACGACTTCGTGCTGGTGGAGATTGGCTCGCGCTTCGTCCGTGCCGGCTTCGCGGGCGATTCCTCGCCCAAGGCTGTGCTGGGCTGGAGTCCTGAGCAGCAGCGTCGCGTTGGGGACTTTGGCGTGTGGGAGGCAAGGGGGGCGGTGTTGACGACGGATGTTTGGGCTGGGGATTACGAGATATGGCGGTTCGACTTGCGCGGTTTCGACCTCGATCTTTTTCGGCATAGGCTGGATCGTCTGTTGAGAGATGCCTTTACCAGGTAAGTGGCTAGCTTCTTCCAACGGGTGGATTTTCTAAAAAAGAGGAGATTTCTGCTCATCGACTCGCGTCCGCGAAAGATGGGCCTCGTCCTCGACCCTGCCGTCCCGATTCCCCTCCTCTCAGCCGTGCTAGACACGCTCTTCAACAGCTTTCAGGCCCCCGTCGTCTCCCTCCTGTCGTCTCCCACAATGTCAGCCGTCGCCGCCGGGGTCCGAAGTGCTCTCGTCGTCGACATGGGATGGGCAGAGACGGTAGTGACGAGCGTCTACGAATACCGCGAGGTGAAGACGACACGGAGCATCCGCGGCGGAAGCCGGCTGCTGGATGGGCTATACCATCTTTTGCGAAGCACTCTGGAACCAGAAAGCGAAGCCAAGGATGGCGGACGGCGCGTTGTCAGCTTCGAAGAGTGCGAAGACGTCATGTGTCGACTGATGTGGTGTCGGGGTCTGGCTTCCAAGTCTCCGCGGCGTCAATCAGCGCAGCTGGATACGGTGGAAGAGCAGGACGAGTCGGACGATGAGACGGCGCAGACGAGCAGTCGCCAGATGGAGATTCCCCTCCGATCTACCAATCCGCCGACGACGCTCAATATTCCCTTTGCAAAATTGGCCGACGTGTGTGACGATTGCTTCTTCGATGGCTCGTCTCCGCTCTCTACCTTTGACGACCACGAGCTCCCCGTTCATCTACTCGTCTATCAACACCTGCTCCAGCTACCCATGGACGTCAGAGCCGTCTGCATGTCCCGCCTAATGTTCACGGGCGGCTGCTCGGAAATGCTCGGCATCAAGGCACGCATCGTAGACGAGGTAACGACCATGGTGGAAACGCGCGGATGGGCGCCCGTCACGGGAAAAGCCTACGAACAGACCCGAAGCAAGCACACCACCAAGCAAGCACAGCGACTCAGCGGAAACAGCCAGAGATGGAGCGCCGACTCCTCCCAAGCAGCACCGTCCGACCCCGGCGAAGACGTCGAAACTACACCATCCGAATCGGGAATGACGACATCAACGACAGCTACAGAAGCCGCATCCGACCCTGTCGAAGCCAAGATCTCGCGAAACCGCCCCCCGACGCGACAGTTCCAAGGCGAGCTTCGTGCCGTACAATCGCTGGGCGGCTGGGCCGGAGCCAGTCTGGCATGCCACGTCAAGATGGCGGCGACGGCGACCATGGACCGCGAGCAGTGGCTGCAGCAGGGGGCCGGAGGGGCGTCGAGGCCGGGAGACGTGGATGGGAAGACGCAGCAGCGGCATGGGGTTGGTGCGGGAGGGTTGGTGAGGGGGCATCATGGGAATTGGACGTTGGGGATTTGGGGGGTGCTGTAATGGTATTGTATCGTCGTCTCCCTATGAGGCCGGGGAGTGCTGTAGGGCGGTCTTGTATCGTCATCTCCCTGGATGAGGTTGAGGTGGTGTCAAGATATGGTGTGAAGATGTGCTGCGAAGACGATAATCGATAACGCTGGCTTATCGCAGCTCAATCTTATCTTATCGCAGCTAAACCACCAAAATCCCATCCATCACCAACATCCAGCTACACCAACAACAACTCAACCCCCATCCCACCCCCCAACCAACCAACCCAACATGACCAAAGCCCTCCTCCGCCCCTTCACAACCCCCCGAATCCTAACCCGCCACCTCACCCACGAAACCCGCCCCCCCACCGCCCCCAAACCCATCCCCGACCTCAAGCACATCCGCCAAAACGCCCCCCTCTACGAAGCAACCTGCCAAGAACGCAACTACGCCTCCCTCAAAGACCACCCCTCCCGGATAATCGCCCTCCACGAATCATGGACCCACCAGCAGCGCAAAGCAAAGAACCTGCGCGACCGCGCAGCCCAGCTTCAGTCCTCGCTCCTTAAGGAAGACGGCCCCCGCCGGGACGACATCCTCGCCCAAGCCCGCGATATCAAGGCTAAGCTCAGGGCCGCGGAGACGGACGCAGACGACACCATGGCCGAGATGGAGAGACTAGCCCTCCAACTCCCCAACCTAACCAACCCGGAAACCCCCCCCGCCCCACCCCCCAACCCCCTGGGGAACATCAACTGCCCGCCCCCAACAACAACCCCCGACTCCAAACCCCCCTCGCACGTCGAAATCGGCTCCCGCCTCAAGATCCTAAACTTCTCGTCCGCCGCCACCTCGACGGGTTGGGGCTGGTATTACCTCTCCGGCGCAGGCACCCTCCTCGAACAAGCCCTCATCCAACACGCCCTCCACAAAGCCATCTCAAGGCAGTACAAGCTCGTCTCCCCCCCGACGCTCGTCTACGAACACATGGTCTCCGCCTGCGGCTACCGCCCCCGCGACCAAAACGACGAAACCCAAGTCTACAAGCTCGCCAACGCATCTCCAACCCGCTGCCTCACCGGCACGGCCGAGATCCCCCTCGCCGCCATGGAGGCTGCCTCAACCCTCCCCTACGCCTCCCTCCCCCGCAAACACGCCGCCCTCTCCCGCTGCTACCGCGCAGAAGCCGGCGCCAGAGGCTCCCAGACAAAGGGCCTCTACCGCGTCCACGAGTTCTACAAGGTCGAGCTCTTCGCCTGGTGTCCCCCCGTCTGGGCCACCGCCCGCACCGTCCTCGACGAAATGGTCAACATGCAGATCGAACTCCTCAGGGATCTAGGTCTCCACTGCCGCATCCTCGCAATGCCCTCCTCCGATCTCGGCGCCTCGGCCGCCTTCAAAATCGACATCGAGGCCTTCTTCCCCAGCCGCGCTGATAACTTTCGCAAGGGCTGGGGGGAGGTCACCTCGGCCAGCATCTGCACCGACTACCAGACGCGCCGGCTGGCCACGCGCGTTCGCCTCCCCATGCAGAACGGCAAGGAGCAGCTTTCCTTCCCCTACACGGTCAACGCCACGGCTGTGGCTGTCCCGCGCGTGCTGGCTGCCGTGTTGGAGATGTCTTGGGATGAGAAGGAGGGGTGCGTTGTTGTGCCTGAGTGTTTGAGGAGGTATATGTATGGGGTGGATCGGATTTGCCTTGATCGCAAACCCAAGGTTGACCCGGAGGTGGTGTTGCTATCTTCGGGGGATTGAGTTACATGATGGAGAGGCATCTACGCTTCAACCTCTTTGCGAGACGGACATGATCAAGTGGAAGCCCATCCGCCTCGACTCATCACAACCAACGATACCACCCTCTCACTCACCTCCCTCTCTATTGGTAGATACGGAACCCTCCCCCCCTCGGCATGATACCCATACATCACCCCCCTCAACCTCCGTAACGCCCACGCCCCAGACGCACCCATCGTCCAGAACAACGCACCCGTCGTCCTCTCCCCCAGCAGAGCAGCGACGTCAAACCCCAGCACCAAAAGGGCCATTGAGGACAGCAAAAGGGGGGGGACCAAGAAATCAAGAAGAAGAAGACGAGAAATCTTGTTTGTCCTGACGCCACGAATGCAGCAAAGTGTCGATGAACTTGGAGTAAGTTAAAAAAAAAAAAAAAGGAGGGGGGTTGGGACAGGGGAATATCGAGAGGAGCGAGGAGAGGGCAATCAGGTCGAAGCGCTCACGTGCCTCCCCGCAGAGCGCTGCGCATGAAGATGAAGATGATCATCACCATCATGATGCAACGTCACGCTATTAAAGTCGACAAAGGGATCCTCGGCCTCGGCACCGGGCGTCGAGAGACCGCTATCACGGGGAACGGGCTTGAGCTTGGCGCCGCTAATGTCGACGCTCTCGCTCTCCTTGACGTTGCGAAAGTTGACCGTGTCGATGCCGCGGCCCGCGTGCGGAACGATGGGGGGCTTCATGTGGCGGATCAGGGCCCATTGCGTGCTGCGGAAGAAGGGGTGGGCTTTGATGTCCGAAGCGCCGGCTCTGGCTCCGAGTCGTCGGTTCTCGTCCTTGATGAGGAGTTTGCGGATCAATGATTTGCAGAGGCTGGATGCGGTTGTCAGTGAGGAAGAGACGAGACGGGACGAGACGAGATGGGACGACTCACTTTGATATTTGCGGCGCGCCGCCGTGATCGGGAAAGGGAATGTCCTCGCGCAAGATGTTGGCAAACGTCGCGTTCCGATTCTTGCCCTTAAAGGGAGTCGTTCCGTAGAGCATCTCGTAGACGAGGATGCCCAGCGTCCACCAATCGACGGCGCTGGTGTGACCGCTCCCCTTGATGACCTCGGGCGCAATGTACTCTTCGGTGCCGACAAACGAGTTGGTTCGAAAGTTGGCGATGCAAGATCGCGTATCGATGGTGGGCAGCGCGTCCGTCCGAGCCCCATTCTTGCCGACAATCATGGTTGGCTTACCGCCGGGATCCGACTGCTTCGACAGGTCAAAGTCGGACAGCATGATGTGGCCCGATTGGTGGAGGAGGATGTCTATATCCATCAGCTTCATCATCATCATAATGGGGAGGAGGAAGCGGGAGGACCGACTCTCGGGCTTGAGGTCTCGGTAGATGAAACCCATCAGATGGAGATACTCGAGCGCAGCCGTCACCTCGGCCGCGTAGAAGCGAGCGTCGTCCTCGGCGATGCACTTGCCGGGCCTCGTCTGGAGGGCGCGGAAGAACTCGCCGCCACTGCAGTACTCCATGCAGAGATAGAGATGCTGTTCCGACTGAAACGAGTGGTAGAGCGTCACGATGAACGGGTGGTTACTCGTAGCCAAGATCTCCTGCTCGGCGAGGGCGCGCTTAATCTTGTTGCGCTTAATCATTTCCTTTTTGCTCAGGACTGATGAGCACGGTCAGCACGGAGACGGGAGCAGGTGGTGGTGGTGTGCAATCATGGCTTCAACGGCACCTTTCATGGCATACAGCCGGCTGCTCTTCTTCTCGCGCACCAGGTAGACCTTGCCGACGTCGCCCTTGCCAATGAGCTTGATCTTCTCGAAGCTGGCCGGGCCGACCTCGACGTTGCGGACCTTGATGGAATTGGAGCTGTAGGTCCTCCGGAAGGCGAGCGACGAGGGGGAACCCGCCACGTCACCCGGGAGACGAAGCGTCGCCTTCTTGGCCAGCCTTGCCGGCTTCTTATCGGCCAGGCCGAGGGTGCCGGCGCCGGGATCCTCGACCAGCGGATCCTTGCCCAGCTCGGCGGTGGCGGGGCGGTCCGACTTGGCGTCATCCTTGGAGAAGAGGCCCTGGGCGTTGGGGGCGCTGGCAACCCTCCTCAGGCGACGGGCCAGCTCCTCCTTGGTCTCGACGGCGGCCTGCTGCTGCGGCTGCTGGTCATGATGGGCGGCGGCGTCGGTGTCGGGGCTCGAGACGTTGAGCGTCGGCGTATCGGGCGGGCTGGGAGGCACGGAGCCCTCATTATGATGGCGCAGGCCAGGCTGTCCCTGATGAGCAAAGTAGGGGTTGGCATGAGCCGTCGGGCTCAGCGTCTCGTCAACCTGATTGCCCTCGCTAGCGACAGTATGGGCGCGAAGACGGCCGACGGCATTGGTGAAGAACTTTGTATGTCGCGACGTCTTGGTGGGCAGAGGCGGCGCGTCGCTACCAGCAGCCGTCGAAGTCGAAGACGAAGCCGCGTTTCCCGACGAAGCGGACCGTTCCTTTTCCCTATCTCGATCCCTCTCCCTCTCCCGCTCACGATCCTTTTCCTTGTCGGCGGCGGCGGCGCTGCCACTCATGCGAAAGAAGTTGCGAAGCCGATGGCTAACCTGAGCAGCCGACGACGACGACGACGACGACCCGTGCGCGTTCTTGGACGAGAGAGGCATCGTTGCGAGAGGCTGGAGCTGTATTCTTGGGCTTCACGCAGTCGGTGCCATGGCCCAGGCGGTGAAGAGGTCAAGGGGGGGCGTGCGAGAGGGTATCGTCGGGGGGGGGACAGATGGAGGGAGGGAGGATGCCGGAGGAATACCCACAGCAGAGGTGTAGGCAATAGAGCAGAGGCAAAGGGGCACAGAGACGGAGACAAGAGACGCACAGAAGAGACACGGAGAGGGAGAGAGAGGCCAAAGTCGGGAGACGGAACAAGGGCGATTGTGGATCCGCGGGAGGGGAGAGGAGAGGGTACGAGCACCTCTGCATCGTCATTGGCTGCCGACGATTGACGAGTGGCGATGGCTGAGGCAGGCCGCGAGATTGGCACCGAGAATCCCGCTGGGCTAGACTGTTCTTGGTAGTCGGCGGGTGTGAATCTTGCTGACCCATCGGATCGTCGCTCTACGAATACAACCGCCGCACAGCCCTGTCCTTTTCCATCACAGCCCGTGCAAGCGCCATCTAGACAGACCGCGCTCATCTATTCGTACATTGCATCTTCATGCCTCAGGCTGACCCTCAATCCCCCGGAATGCAAACACCGCCTCCTCCCTAACCACCATCGTCCATCACTAAACAACCCCCTTTACCAATCAATATTCTCACATCTCATACTCGGCATCACTCCTTTACCCGTACGAAAACTTCGTATCTAGTTTCGCACCGGCCTCTTTCCCCTAACACGGCGCCCGTGCATAACCTGCTGACGAATCCCCTGATTCCAGTAACAACAGGCTCAACAGCCCCATGCTCGCTTTCAACGTCTTCCTTCTTCCTGCCTACCCATGTATGTGCCAATAAGCCGGTCCAGACCGTTTGAGGCTCCATCACAGGCATCATCCAACCTCTTCCTCCTCGACCCCCTCGTCCGAGTCCTCGTCAGGCAGATTCTCATCCCTACGAATCAGCAACTCCTTGAGCTTCCTCCGATTCATCCGCCACGTCAACACGTCCTCGACCTCCTGATGCCGAATCGACGGCGTCACCTGCACCCCATGCTCGTCCAGCAGGTAATCCGGCACCTGCCCTTCCTTGCCGTCCCCTCCCGTATATCGGCTCCAGTTCCGCGGTCCGTCGCCCATGTGCCACGCCACCGGCACCATATGCGCCTCCTCGACATGCAACCGGAACTCGTCGGCCGTCGCCACAGAGGCCATGCATTTCCCCCAGAAGCAGCGACAGCCTGAACCGCCGTGGACGAACAGGACGTGCCTCCGCAGCGTCTCGAGGTTGTGCAGCTCGGCCTTGCACCCCGTCCACTCGCATAGGAACTCGGGGAACCGCGGCCGTAGTTGTCTGTAGATCTCGAGCGGAGGCGGCGACGGTGACTTGGCCGGTCGTCCGCGCCGCTTGCCCAGGCCCGGAGCCGCCGTCGACTTCGGCCGCTGCCGCCCTCGAGGACCGGGCGGCGACCTGCCTCGCATCTCCGAGTAAGACATGCCCGCTCGCCAGCCCTTGGGCCGCCCTCGGCTTTTGGGATCCGCCAAGACGGGCCTCTTTACCGTCGTCGTCGTCGTCGTCGTAGTCGGAGTCGGAGTCGGAGT